>JBBIGA010152542.1:0-18480 GCA_037576975.1 Alestes dentex | reverse complement strand
GGTGGGCTACTCGACAAAAGTTCATACTCGTTATCATGTTTCAATACACCCCAGGTCCATTTTACACCGAACTTCTCTTCTTAAAAAGACAACAATTTCAAAAAGTTCAATAAATGCACACTATTATGAAGTCAGTAACTGTAATTGATAAAATTAAGATTTGCAATTACAAAACTTAATTTTATCATGAACATTTATTTTGAAAGTTTTGACAAGAAATGATTTATAGGAGCATTTATGTTCACTCCACAAAGAACACCTGTTCCAAACTAGAGCTTCTGCAGACAAATGCTCCAGTAGCAAAATCTGAGAGGGGGAGTCTAGTTTACATGGAAAAAACTAAAAAAATCAAAACTACAGACTCATCAATGAACAGCCCGTGAGAAGCAGCTCCATGTTTTCCATCCATGTGAGACGTTTACAGGTAGTAAAAGTAGCTCCAGGAGATTAAAAACACAAACTGAAAGTGAAACTCCCTAATCATTCTGTGTACTTTACTTTACAATACTATTTAGCACATTTTTTCAGTTCCCATGGCTTTCATTAGTAAACAGGGCCGTCCCACTTATAGCTTTCATTTCCAGTCTGGGACCTTCATTTGGATCCTAATACACTAACACACCCAAATTCAGGATTAAAAAAAAGAACAAAAACACAGATTTTGTCCCACACAGCTAATCCACCTTTCATTTCCCCTTCGAGCAGGTAAACCTTTCATTTCCCTTAATTCACAAATGTAATATTCATCATGAGAAAGGGAGTTCTGTTCAAATGAGCAACAGTTCCTCTTAAAAACATGTACACATGCACGCACGCTCACACTCACACACACACACACTCACACACACAGAAACACTTTCACACACCCTTACAGAAAAAAACTCTAACACACTAAAGGCCTAGTTCTGATTATGATTAAAAAAAACCCGCAAAACTGACCTCAGGTCATACATCTATATCTATGTCTATATCTATCTATCTACATATATATATATTAGGGCATTAACAGGAAAGCTGACTTGTCGACACGTCAACGTCAGAGTTTTTTTTTCTTTCTTTTCTCTCTCTCTCTCTCTCTCTCTCCCTCTCCCTCTCTCTCTCTCTCTCTATATATATATATATATATATATATATATGATTGAAACTGGTGAAACTGACCTCACTAATGCTCTCATGGCTAAATGCAATCAAATTCTCACAGCAATTCTCCAACATCTAAAGCCTTCCCAGAACAGTTGAGGCTGTTACTAGAGCAACAAGAGGGACAAACGACTGATACAGTGAATGAGTGATGTATGTGGGATGTCCAGTACAGTCGTGTGCAAATTGCATGGTTTACTTTTTCTTCCAATATTTTAAATTCGAATGGAAAGAAATTATGCACTAAAATATGCCATAAAATGCAAATATGTCGGACAAATAATGAGTTTGTGCGTCTGCCCTTTGATGGACTGACAACTTGTCTGGGGTGTTTCCCTGCCTTTCTGGATAAATTCCCTGCACCACCACCTCCGCCTCCACCTCCACCCATGGATGGATGGATGGATGGAGAATGTAAGATGGGCTGTATCACATTTCTGCACCCGTCCCTCACCTAACACACACTCCTCATCCTTATCTGACCCATGCCCCAGAAACAGGCCATAATTGATTACAGAACCATTTCGGAGTCATTACCTCTGCTTCAAACACACAGAGTCCAACAGGCCGGAAATCACACACACACACACACACACACACACACACACATTGACTCCAATGTTACAGGTTATTTCTCAGCTATTGTCCCACTAACAAAGGGAAGAGTGATTACTGCCATTTTGCTGCTTTATTTTATGTAATTATGTAAATACAATCATTTACACAGAGACATACGTAATTAATTCCACTTTAAATTACACAGGGTCTATCAATTCCAGGTTTTGCTGTGCAGACAATTTACATAACTGAATTAAATTGCATAATTAATTGAATGCATAATTAATGGAATCATGGATGTGAATGTATAAAGATTTCCAGGCAAATTTAGATGGTTTCTGTTGCGTTATTTATGATGAAATGTTCACACAGTTTAAACGAACCAACACAAAACCTGAGAATCTGCACTTTTTCCCCACTTTCTCCACCCGTTTTAATAAGCGACGAGTGAGGAAAAACTGGAAGAAAATGTGACGAAAGGCACTTCAAGGGCCGGTACACAAATAACCAAAGTTGGCGTCGCACTTCTGCAGATGAGAAAGAACAGCAGACATCCTGGCGAGAGCCAGAGAAACCAGCTAGTCTTCTGAGGAGATATAAATATATCCTCAGTAATAAGTTTCACTCAGGCTCTTAAAAGGGTTCTTGAAGGGATGTTTTAACACGAAAACCCTTTTCTGCCTCCTGAATCATTACTAACAGTTCTTCATGGCTTTTACTCGCACCTTGAAAGTTGTGGAGTGTTTGTGGATCACAGGGGTACAGGGTCATGAAATAACATCATATTATATCCTTCATTTCTCTAGTGTTTTTTCTCTTGATCTCACATGACCATTTTCCGACCTCTCTATCACTTTGAACAGGCTAGTTTTTGTTACTGGGCCTTTAGGGTGGAGCTACAGTCCAAAGGTGTTGAACCCCATTGGTTCCAAAGATTCAGACTTTCTTGTATTTTTAATGTAGTCTTGAGGAACAGTTCTCCAGGCTTCCTGAAGGACTTTCCAAGACTCTCAATTTCATTCCAGTCCCTGAATCTGACCAGTTTCAGAGGACTGTTTTTTAATGTTTGTTCAGACACACAGTGACCTACGTATGAATCATTCAAGCAGAACAAAGAATATCTAAGGCCTGAACCAGTGAAGAAACGGGTGCAGTTGATTCCAGATGACCAGGCGGTGATCAGTATACTGGTGGTTCTGAACGCTGAGTGGTTGGAACTCCTTTATCTAGGCACCTTGCATCTTTAGGGACTTGCATCTTTAGCCTGTCACAGTGAAACATTTTTTTGAGTTTCTTTCTTGTAATATACTCAATATGTCAAAGATAAGACTGTTGACATACTGAAAATAGTGTTTTTTAGTTAAATATAAATGAAATTTAACAAGAGTGTGTGTGAAACAACTTGGACAGTTGCATCATTTGTCCAGTGTTGCACAAACTATTGCATGTTTGAAAATTTCATATGTTTCAAGATGACATTAAAAGAAAAGCATCTGGATGGGTGTGACAGTGAGGGTGCAGCGGCTGAGCTGCCAGGAGGGAGAAGGATGGAGGGAATGCTGGAGGAATGTAAGTATGTGTGGCCTAGGACACACAGAGGTCAGCAGCACATGGTCAGTACCTTTGATCACTCCTGCAGCCACAAAATTCAATAAATAATCCGTAATCGAATAGAAGTTGCTCTTGTTTCTCGTCTCGGTTTGGTCCAAGAAAACAAAGGTCGTGCGAGTTTTGAGATTTGAACGGGAAGGGAAAGCCAAAAGAAGCTCAACACTAAAAAAGATATTGCACAAGGTTTCCTGTTTCCCTGTGAATTGCCACCCTGTTCTGCTTTTTATTTTCTTATTTTTGTGCCAAGGTTTGTGCACTCTGTTCAAGTTTCATGTTCTATTTATTTTCTACGTGTAAAAAGATAATATATCCTCTACAGATAACACAGTTACTGTTTATGTACTAACACTACTAACTGCTGTCCAACGGTGCAGGTTAATGGAGAGCTAAGATTTTAGCTGATATGCTCTCGCATTTGCATTTACAACATTTGGCAGACATCCTTATCCAGAGTGATTTGCAATCATTAGTTACAGGGACAGTCCCCCTGAAGCAACTGATGGTGAAGTGTCTTGCTCAAGGACACAACGGTAGAAAGTGGGGGTTTGAACCTGCAAGTGGGGGTTTGAACCTACCACACCCACCTTCACCTTTACACTCAGAGTTTTATATTTATACTTTTTTACATCTGATCAATAGCAAAAACACACACTCACTGTTTGATGCTGTAAAACAAAAAATTATTTTGCTATTGAGCCACCTGACACATGACAAAGTAATACAGGCCAAGCTGTTGTTTTGGTTACACACCTTTATAAACTGTATTTAGGAGTATTTATTGTCCCCCCATATTCATTCGTAGCTACTTTGGTACTATAACCACAGCAACCACAGCTTGTGCTGTTGCACAACAAACAATCATCCTGTACAACTAGACAAAGTAAAATGAGTGACACCAGCATCGAGGTGAACATCGTCTCAGTGACAAGGAGATATTAAATCACTCTGTGGTTAAGCGGCACAACGTGTGTGAATACAAGAACAATTCACAAAATTCTAAATTTTCAAAACTGTCGTAGTTGACAGTTCAATTTGATCACTAAGACAAATTCCAGGCTCATTTATAAGACAACCAAGTTTTCTTTTGGACCTTCTGGTGTATCTAAAGATTTGATAATTTGAGACAAATAAAGATCAGAGCAGTGAGATAGAATACAAGAACAAAGTAATTGGTTATTGAATTTTTGTGTGTAATGCTGGAAAGGACCAAAAACAACTTACACAGGAAGGGACAGAACTGTTAAAAACCCAACTGAAGGGTTAATATTGAACACATTATGGGGTTTGGTGGGCTCTAAGATGTCTGTGTGTCTGTGCTGTGATGGACTGATGACTTGTCTAGGGTGTTTCTCTGCCTTTCAGCCTTTGAGAGCTGTGATGGAGTTCAGTTGAGAATTTTGAGTTCTGAGGTGAGAGGGAAGAGGAAGCCAACTGACAAAAATAAAGAAACTTAAAATAAAAAGACCTTGCACAAAGTTTCCTGTTCCACTGTGAACTGCCACTCTCTTATGCTTTGTTTCTTTTTTGTTTTCTTTGTTTGTATTGAAGACATGGGTTTTTGGTCTGACCGAGGACAGCATTGTGATGTCAGAGGACAGCATTGTGATGTCCTCTAATGGAACACACATGACTCAGAGCAGCCATTTAATTGTTCTAGTGAATTCCAGCGGGATCTTTGGTCCCTTTGGCAGCCGGGGTGGGAGGGAGGGGGTTGAGGAAAAAAAAAGATGCGATGAAGGAAGCTTTGGCAGGCCGACAAGACTTTAAACAGGATGACTAGCCTAGCCTAGCTAGTCTTCCAAGCTGTTAGCTGCAAGAAAACATGTAGCCTCGTGTGAACCTTTTGAGCAGGACGTAATTCAATCAGCATAGCCCCTTCGTGAAGAATTTTGATCGGATTATCTGGTCTTCCAACAGTGTGATCTGCTGACGATATAATTAGCAGAGCAGCGGACAGGAGGAAGGCCGAAGGAGAGCTAAAAACAACAGTTAGCCTCGCTAAACAGGGAATACGGCGAGGCTGGGGAAAAGCTGTCAGCGGTAACCTTGTCCAGAAATCTAATCTTTTTAGTGGTGTCAATTTTTCAAAATTAAAAATAAACCAAGGGTGCCAGTGATACCTAGACAGCACAGATTTACACTAAACCTCCTGATAAAGCTCATTTCTACCCAAAACTAGCCTTATATCCCTCATCAGTTCAATGTTTTGTATAATTTGTACTTTCTCAGTCTTCAATCATGTCCCATTACACAGAAAAAAGGTGCAGTTCAGGTAAATTACTAACAATGTAAATCTACTCTCAGTAGTACCAAAATTCCATTTATGTACTATATGTACTCTCAGTAGAAAGGGTCATATCTGAGGAGTCCAAATGGATTTTCATGGTTTTTTTCATGATATTTTCATGATATCGGCAGTTGGTTTAGCTTTACACACACAATGAAGGTCAATGCCATATTATAAATAATATACCCACATAAAGTATTATACATAATATAATATGTTACATTTAATATCTAGTAAGAAAATGTTGTTTTTGCGTCAGCTACATCAGCTATGATTATTTTTAAATGTCTTTTTATTCAAAATTGTTACACGTGGTTCTGTTTGTAATGAATAACTAATTAAATGGGTATAAATAAAACAAAAAGCCTAGAGTCAATACAGGGTGTGTGGAGTTCAAATATAAATGTCCTTGAGGCTACCTCAATAATGTTTGCACCCTGAAAGGTATTGCTTTTTCAGAGAGTGCAAAATACCTAGCATTTATGTCTGACAGCCACTAAGAATCCCTGTGGTGCCACCAAATCCTTACTGCTAGCCTAGCCACTGAGCTATAAGTGTGCCATATAAGATATATGAGCTACAAGATTATGCTTTAACCCTTAGAACTCAGAGTGTATCACTAAAGTCCGATGTCAACAAATAAACGGTGTAAAACAGTCTAAAACCCCTTGTCTCTTCGGGTTTTCCCCACCCAAATATCCTAAAAGTTCAAAGATCAAAGATCTTGTGTTTTTCTCTGTTTGTTTCTATGGCATAAAATAAAAGAAATTTGGGCATTTTTTTGCTTTATGGGAATTTGCGTGTGTCACCATGTTGAAAACCCCGGTAGTAGTTATGGTTATTACATGTGTTTTAAATTATAATAACTTTGGTTCAATGTGACACAGGAACACCAAACAAAGCTCAGCATGACGTCTGACACCTCGAGCATCAAAACAAATGGGGGAACTTCCATATAAGCAGCTGTTTTGGCGCATGACAACAATTTACCATTTGTTGTGCTTCTGGAATGGATCCGTGCCACTCATGTTCTAATGGTTAAATAAACTCTCCAGTTATTTCAGGGTTATGAACCCAGGCTTGTTCTCAATGGATCTGCTGTAATCCTACCAGAAGCAGCCATATTCTAAAACACCGGCTGACACAGGAAACCAGCCCTGATGATATAGCGATGTAGCTCTAGGCCTGGGGGAGGACTGAGGACAATTGAGCAGGGCTCAAATTCAACACTGTTTGCACGGTGAAAAACAGCATGTCAACACCACAAAAAGCCCATTATGTGCAAACTCATACCACTGTTACACCATTAAGAATGGCAACAAAGACAGTCCACTAAATGCAAACAGAAAATAGCCTGTCAGATTTCACTGTTGCATCTTTCACAACAAAGACAGCTTAATATGTTTTTGTAACCTGGCTATTACTATTAGCACCCCTCACAATGTATGTAAGACTTAATATATCATAGTCATGTTGGGGATGGTTATTTCTGACTCATCATCAAAACTGTGATTGGACTTCTTCATGGGTGGGGCAAGCTTATAACTGGGCATGTGGATTTTACTTTGACACGGATCACCTACGGTACTGTGTAAAAGTCTTAGTCACCTGTGCAAATTGGTTTAAAGCCATTTAAGTGTTTTTTTTGTTTTGTTTTGTTTTTTAGCAAAGTTAACATTTGAATAAATACAAAAAGGAAACAGTAAAAAGTAACAAGATTAGTTTTTGTAAAAAGTAGTTGATATTTTGTGAGCTGGTGTGTTCTACAGGTTCGGTTCCAGATATCTACTCAGTTCCTCCTGCAGTTGTTTGGATTCATAAAACTGACAGGTTTCTGATGGAAACTACAAGTAATACTAAGCAGCCCTACAGGTGACAGCCCTACGTTTTATGATCAGTATTTAGACAGAAGGCCCAAATCTGGTCCTTGAGGGTCGATGTCCAGCACAGTTTGGAAGTTTCCATATTCAAACACACTTACAAAACCTGACAATTAACAGGTTATCACATTAACAACAACATATCCTTGAGGGGATACCAAAACAGGTCCAGAAAGTCCTGCAGTGTTGGCTTGGGGATTGATTTGACTAATGGAAATGAAAACGTTTTATCTCCATCTCTGAGAGACATCCTGTTTGGTCAAGATCTAAAGCAGAACTGAGAAACAAAACTAAACTTGGTTTCATAAAACGTCATTTCACAAAAAACATGAGATCTCAGTGTGAGCCGCAGCTCCAGCTCTTCAGCAGTCGAGATTAAAAAACACAGATTCTTCACTAATAGCACCAGCTTAATAACCATCAATGAAAACTGACAGATCTTTTGTGATGCTGCTTAGAAATAAAATAACTGATGATTCAGCTCTCTTTATTTTCTTTTGGTAAACTAAAGACTTTGTATGTAAAATGAAATACACTAATTGCATGCCTTCCTGTTGCAGTTCATACTTCTATTTTTTAAGACACACACACACACACACACATACACTTTGCATGGTGAGGCTTGGCTTCTGAATCACTCTCTAATTTTGTGTATATCTTAATATTTATACACAAACCTTCAAGACAATAAAAGAAACACAGTCCATGGGAAGTTACAGGTCCTTTATCATAGCTATAATCAGTGCAGGCCTTTAATATGATAAAACATAATCGTTGCCATATGGCAACAGCATGCAACTGCAATCTGCAGTGCATACAACAGTTAATGATTACACTGCCACTGGACACTAGTATTTTTGCACCTTTTTAACATTCATAATCACTCTTTACTGTATAATTAAATCATTTATGCATATATGGCCATGATTCACATGATTCTTTTAACACCAGTTACTGCATAGTTTCTTCATAGTTTCTCGAGAACAACTAGAGATGCATTTCCGCTAGAAAATGCAATGTGATTGCACAATTGCTATGGTAAGAGTGGTGGTTCCTAGTGTTTTTGTTACGGTGACCAATGTGGTTGTCATTGTGTTGCTAGGTGGTTATTGTGCTTTGTTGGGTAATTGCTAAGCATTTGTCCCCAACCCATTTCCCCCCAGAAATATTCTGTTTTGTCTCACTCATCCCCAAAAACCCGCCCGTCACAAACCCCTCCTCACCCCTTTTGGCAAAAATGTAACTTTAATTTCATTGGCCCTCCCACCCCAGCCCCACCTGTCAAAAAAAACAAAATGCTCAAGAAGGACAGAACAGTAGGGACTAATCTATAAATAGTGTAAAATAGGATGTGCAAAGTACCCCTCCAACAAAAAGTATATATAATGCATTTATGTTGCCAATGATTATGCCAGTAAAAAAAACAATATTTCAGTTAGAAACTGGATGCATACTTCATATTGCATGCAGTGAAAGATTAACAGTGAATGAATGTGAAAAAACTGAATAAAACATTCATAAACAGCATTAATCATTATTAATATAATGCACTAGTTTAGTTTGTCACATTTTAAAGGTCTTGGATGTTCTTTCTGAATGCAAAGTAATTCCAAACCTGTTCAGGGTGAAGGAGATGTGGACGGCTTTTCGAACGCAAGGTTTCGCACGTCTGCTTCATGACCGGGTTTCGACATGCAGTGAAAGCTCCAGCTAACTGTGTTGTACACTGTGTGGAGAAGTGGGGGATATTTCACAACACCACTGTTACAAATAAGGCCTTTGCACCGGAACAAGTGCTGCACTGAATCGGCCTGATTCACGTGTGCATCATTTCCACATGAAGAAAATAAATCAGACTGTCAGTCCTATTTTTCTACCAATAACTCTGTTTATGTGGAGGCGATGTTTTGTGCTGGTCTGTGTGAATCTGTGTCTATGTGCCAGTATTAGAGTTTTGAAAAAATATTGATTTTTCAAAAGAATAGTTCAAAACACATAAAAAACTAAATCTGTAAATCTGTTTGTTTAACCACTCGGCCTCCTAACAGCACTGTAAGCCACCATTTGGTGTGATTTTAAGTTTTTAAACAGCAAAAAACAATCACAAAGATTGATTGTAGCTCCGTGGGTAGGATACTTGCCTCTGGACCAAGAGATCCTGGGTTCGAATCCTACCTTCAGCATACCACCATTGGGTTCCTGAGCAAAACCCTTAACCCCAAGTTGCTCAAGGGAGAATGTCCCCTGTAGTTAGGAATTGGAAGTCGCTTTGGATAAAAAAGCATCTGATAAATGTAAATGATCCAGTTCAGAAGAGAGTGGCATCAGTTCATATTTTATATATATATATATATATGTGTGTGTGTATGTATATGTGTGTGTGTGTGTGTGTGTGTGTGTGTGTGTGTGTGTGTATACATACATATACTACCGTGCAAAAGTCTTGAGCCCCTGATTATGTCATATTTTGCTTCCAAAGATGCAGACATCATTATTTTTGAGAGAGTCTTGAGGAACAGTTCTCCAGGCTTCCTGAAGGACTTTCAAAGACTCTCATTTTCAGTTGAGTCCCTGAACCTGAATCATTCAAGCATAACAAAGTGCGTCTAACTTAAGTCCTGAATCAGTGAAGAAACAAGAGCAGATGATTCCAGATGATCAGGCGGTGATCAGTATACTGGTGGTGCTGAATGCTGAGTGGTTGGAACTCCTTTATCTTGGCACCTTGTACCTTTAGGCACTTGCATCTGTAGCCTGTCACAGTAAGACATTTGTTGACATTTCTTTCATTTAATCTACTCAGTATGCCAAAGATAAGACAGGATGTAGGATTTCTGCATTTACAAGGTGATTCAAAGCAAAATATACAAAAATGTTGGGTGGCTCAAGACTTTTGCACAGTACTGTGTATAACTGCATATATACAGTGTGTGTGTGGGAGCGTGTGTGTGGGAGCACGCGTGTGTGTGAGCGCGCGCGTGTGTGCGTGTTTGTGTAATAATGAGCATAATTATTCACAACTGTTATTTAAAGTGCTTACATAGGCAGTGAAATCAAGAGATAATTACATAAGCACAAAAGTGAAGACTAAAATAAAAGCACTAATAGAATTGTGATAACAGTGCAGTGTTGTTGTGCCCAGACCTCATTTAAAAGCACAGGAAAATAAGGTTTTCAGCTTAGCTTTTTGGTCCCTCGTCTATAACGAATGGCCTGTTAAACCCTATTAGCACCTCCATTACATCTGATTTCACTTTAGCATCCTTTTAAATGCCAGAGACAGTCTGAAACCCTTGGCGCCTGCAGGCCCCACTGCACCTTCAGCGTCCGGCAACCGGAACGGTGAGTGAAAGTGAAAGAGTGCGGATGCGAGAAATGGCTGTTGGGCTGTGGGTTTTGCTCAGAACTTTGATTTTAGCTGCAGATTAGCAGCTCAGGGACTTTTCTCACAATTACACAAATAAAGCTGTTCTGTGTGGTCTGAGAGGGACGTTTGCTGATCTATGAACATCAGTATTAATATGCAGCAATGTGCAAAAGTATTGAGCCCCTCCTCTTTCCTTCATTTTGTGGTGATCAGTATACTGGTGGTGCTGAATGCTGAGTGGTTGGAAAACCTTTATCTAAATACCTTGTATCTTTAGGCACTTTGCAGCCTGTCTCAGTAAGACATTTGTTTCCATTTCTTTCATTTAATCTACTCAATATGCCAAAGATAACAAAGTTTGACACATGGAATAAAGTATTTTTGCGCCAACAAAGTGATTGAAAGCAAAACAAAGAAATGAGGGGTGACTCAAGAACAGCATTGTGTGTTAATAAGTTGTTTTTTTTTTTTATTGCCAGCCCTGAATTGTGCCTCACTCAAAAAGCAGTCCAGAGTGAAACACTCCTTATAACCACAACCTGACTGAATAGGCAGATGTTATGTAAACACTGGATTTTGTGACTTCTCCTCATAATGCATTTCAAATGGACTGATTTGTGATGAACTGCTGGAGCTCTAGACTCTCACTGATCTACTGCTGGAGTTTTAGACTCTCACTGATCTACTGCTGGAACTCTAGACTCTCACATAAAGAAATTGGGGAGGCTGGCTCAAGACTTTTGCTCAGGCCTGCATATTTTTAATACCAAAAATGGCCTATTTTAATCCCAGATCCAGGGTTATCAAAACATTACCATGAAGCATTAGCAGCAGCTATAGTGAAGCCTGAATTCTGCCCACACATGTTTATATTTCTAGATAAAAGTTAGTAGTACAGTATCAGAAACCACATAAGCAAGTCTATTGGAGATCTATTGCTGGAGCTCCAGACTCTCACTGATCTTCTTCTGGAGCTCCAAACTCTCACTGATCTATTGCTGGAGCTCCAGACTCTCACTGATCTACTGCTGGAGCTCCAGACTCTCACTAATCTACTGCTGGAGTTTTAGACTCTCACTGATCTACTGCTGGAGCTCTAGACTCTCATTGATCTACTACTGGAGCTCCAGACTCTCACTGATCTACTGCTGGAGGTCCAGACTCTCACTGATCTACTGCTGGAGCTCCAAACTCTCTCTGATCTTTTAAAGACTGTTAGTTGTCTCCATGGTGATGTTTGTTTATTATGAAAAAAGGTTCCCCTTTTAAATCTTGGTTCCTCCTGAGGTTTCTTCCTCCAGTTTTTTTGAGTTTTTCTGCCTCTGATGCCCTCAGCTCGTTCTCTGTGAAGCTGCTTGGTGACGTTGGCTATAAAAAGTGCTATATAAATAACCCTGCATAATTTGACTAGTAATTAGAAAAAAAACAACACTGAGCTCATCAAAATACCATGGAAACAAAGAAGGGACAAAACTGATTTAAAGCCAGAGAGCAAAAAACACAGAGTTAAATTAACACCCACACTGGATTCAAGCCAAAGGACATTAGAGTGCTGATTTATCAGATACACTAAAGCTACAGGATCAGGTTCATGCTGTGAAAAATGCATGGTCTTGGGAGGTCTGAGACCTCCTGACTAACAGGAAAATTTAAGAATTAGAATGGTTTGGAAAATTTTGAAAAATCTTTAAAACTGCACATTTGAGTTTCGTCTCCCCACCAACAAATATTTTCTTTCGTTTCATCTATCCCCAGTCAACACCCACACTCCCACCCTTGTCAGCAAAGATTTCACTTTCATGAAGTCCATTTGCCCCTAACAGCACCCGCCCCCCCCAAATGTAAATTTTGTTTGCCCTTGCCCGATTACTACATAAACTTCATGCATCAGGATACAGTATCCTGGGTAGCAGCCGTGTATTTAATGTTCTCACTGAGGTATTTGAGGTTATATGAGCTGAACAACTTACAGTTTGTCTAAATGTCGGCTTTGAATCTGTTGGTAGACCTCACCCTTAGCACTATTAGGACACACTCATCTCTATTTGGTCCCATTTCTTTCATTTAATCTACTCAATGTGCTAAAGATTTGGTCTGACAGGCAGAAAATAGTATTTTTCACCAGTAAGGTGATTCAAAGCAAAACATAAAGAAATTGGGGAGGCTGGCTCAAGACTTTTGCTCAGGCCTGTGTATTTTTAATACCAAAAATGGCCTATTTTAATCCCAGATCCAGGGTTATCAAAACATTACCATGAAGCATTAGCAGCAGCTATAGTGAAGCCTGAATTCTGCCCACACATGTTTATATTTCTAGATAAAAGTTAGTAGTACAGTATCAGAAACCACATAAGCAAGTCTATTGGAGATCACAGAACACGTCCATATAATATGAGGCACCAAATTATTGCTGTAAGACGTCAAAATATATATCAAGGCATTTGCTGCAGTGTTAGCCCTGCTGCTACAGGCTGAGACAGAAAGAGAAAGGTAGCGTCAGTATCCTCTTTCTGCTGTTGAGTCATTGATGTTGCGCTGGAGCCTGTTGTGTGCGTCAGGAGAGGGGGAGAGAGAGAGAGAGAGAGACAGAGAGAGAGAGAGATGTAGGTCGCAGACTGAGAGATATCCAGCGCTCGCCGTTCACGCCATTGCATTATGCAAGAGGCCCAGTGTGGCCCAAATAGAGTCATTTCAATATCCAGAGTGCTGCCCTGCTGAGCTCTGCTGCAGTCGCGTGTAGTTTTAGTACTTGGTGCTTTTAGAATAATTTGTCCTAACGAGAAACGCCCCGCGCATGTTTTTCCACGCTGTTTTTAGGCCTTCACACTTTCTGCGAACGGAGGGGGGGGAGTAGGAGGTGTCCGAACGCAGCAGGAGCAGAGACTGGAAAAGCAGCCAGAGACTCTTAAAGCAAGTGTTCTGCAAACAAGCAAATTTACACAACCCCCATCCACCCCCTCACCCCCCACACACAGACATACACACACACTCCAAATGAAGTCCATACGCCAGGCCAAATGTGATGTCCAATTTCTTCTTTTGGTTTTGCTTGAAGGTACTGTGAAAAACGTCAGTTCCAAACAGCTCGCTTTAAAGCTGAGTAAAATCAGATTCGTCCGGTACAGTATCGGAATTGGTAAGGAAACGGTGACACTTTTCCATCTCTACTCAAGAAGTGGACACCTGACACCAAACATGTCTCAGCAGCTTTGATGCGGGCTTTTTAATATACTCAAGTATCAAAAGTAAAACTACAGAGAGTTATTCTGCTGATCCAGCATTTCTCCTCTTGTGTCTTCAGTTTTGGAAATAGATCAAATTTCACTCTCAGTCTAAATATCGTGGTATATCAGGTGTCTGCAGAGTGTTTTTGTATCCTGAAAGCTTGTCAGAGTTTCCCTGGCCTGGCTGCGGTTGCTAAGCAGCAACTGGGCGTTTGGTATTTAGTAAAAGGTGAGCAATGATTGGTTTAAATGATTTTACTTCACAGCGTCTCACAGAAAGCTGAGCAAGATGTTTTACAGTGAAACGTACTGACAGTAGATGTCTAGAAAAATGGAAAAGTACAGCTTTTTAAGTACAGTAATAAAGTACAGGGTCCTATTTTACTGTCCACCACTGTTTATAACACAGGGCATTTTGGTTAGCAAAACAGAGCCAGTGAAAGACAGCGTTCTCTCTCTCTCCCTCTCTCTCTCTCTTTCTCTTTCTCTCTCTCTCGCTTTCTCTCTCGCTCTCCCTTTCTCTCTCTCTCTCTCTCTTCCTCTCTCTCCCTTTCTCTCCCTTTCTCTCGCCCCTGAAGAACATGTGAGGCGGAGGGCTGGAGCTGAAGCCGAGCTTTGTTAAAGCGAATGAGCTCCAGATTATCAGGATGAAGTCATTTGGCATTAGCGTCGGTTTCTTAAAGTCATTCGAGTTCAGAGGTCGGTTCTCTTATCTCCGCTTGGTGGGCCGTGTGACCAGACCCCCTTTTCGCTTTCACAGACCCAGTAACCGGGTTACCTTAACAGTTCAAGCTCAATGAAGAACAATTTACTTCACCCTGATACATATCATTGACATAAACATGCCATAAACATAGAACTAGACGATGTCATAAGCCGTCATGACAGATTATGTCCTTTAATGTAACAGGGTCATGTCAACATTACCAGTAATGACCGATACTGTAATGTTTCATGACATGCTAATTTAAAGTAATGACATCAAATAGCATCTGTCATGACAATTACTCAACACAACACTGCTACCAATAAACAACAACTAATAGTTACTAATTAGCATTGTTCTGTTGCTAACATGACTAACAGTTAAGGAAAAGTGCTAGTCATCATGATTTATTTGCATTTATTTGCATTTTCACATATTGTTAGCCTATTAGAGTGGACCACCCATTTAATAATGAGACTGTGATAAGGTTTTAGTAGACTAAAAACAATAACAATAAACACTGAATCCTTTGTGTGACTGCATTTATATGTTTCGATGGACAATGCGGGCGTGAAAAGTCACAGTCGCTTTTGTCCCAAATGGGTACTCCCTTTAAAAGAATGTAAGACTGTCCTGTAAGAGGCCCAGTGAACTCAAATTTCCTCACTGCTTTAAACTGAAACAACAAATAAACATTAAATCTGGGGTGTAACTGCACCCAAATGTTTGGATGGACCTTGAGGGCATCAAATGACATGCCCTATACAATCACATTTGTCCAAGATTGTGTCCTGAGGGCTCAGGCTCGACCCTGGATGTCTCTGTGAAAGGCCACTGCTCCGCGCCTCTGCCCGAACAATGAACGCCAGTGTTCGGCCCGCTGAGGCCCCAAAACAGAGGCGTCCCGCGCAGGACCGGCGGTGGGCAGCTACATAGTGGCTCTTTTCTGTAGCGGCGGGTCACAGCCAGACCCCCTTGGCCTTCGTATCCCACGAGAGTTAGGGAGAGGTTCGCTCGCAATGCGGGTCACATTCAGTCACATGGAGCTGCCATGACAATGGCATGACTATGTGTGAGTGTGTGCGCGAGTGTGTGGAAGCACTAATAGGCCAGGGGTGCATGGATGGCTGAATGCAAGTTGCATTATTTATCTGAAGCGATCCAGGCCCCGACTGGGTGCCAAGTTCAACAACAACAACAACAACAACATTGATGCTACAATGCTCTTGTGTACCGAAACACATAATAAATGTATTTACAGTGAACTCGAGCAAGACCTGTTTCAGCGGTTTGCTAATTAGGCCGTTAGCGTATAAACTCTGGCCGAACTGCAAGCTGTTTGGCACCCATGTTACGGTGCCAGGTCTCTAGGGGGCACTTTTGTGTGGAATGGATGGAGCGTCATTGTTGGAGGTGTGGTTATTTAGTGAGTAATAGGTAGTGGTGAGTAATAGTGGAAAATTCCCACTCATTTTAGCTAGATCTCCCCCCTATTGCACAATATTACCAAGCCAGAAGGGTGAAGGCAGTCACGCATATCCTCCCTAATTGTAAGGCTCAATACGCTTGGAGGGAACACTAACAGCTAATTGTTGCATCAGAGAGCAGATGACCACATAGGCTAGCATCCTATTGCGTGTTTGGAGTTAGAAAATAGGGTACTGTCCAGGTAAATGTTAGTACCATGAAGTACAAACAGTGTAAACCTACATTCAGATGTACCCTTAAAGTGTACCGTGAGAAAGATGGATGTATTCGTCATAATCAAATTAAAAAACTGATATCTTGAACAGGGAGTTCCCAGATGCTGAGTACAAAATAGGGATAGGTTTATTGCAACAGGCAGAAGGCGACAGACAAGTAACAAACCCAAACCAGAATTCAGTCTGACAGGTAAACAAATACAAATCATTAGACAGGAGAACTGCATCTTGTAATCCAAGCAATAGTCCGCTATGGCAGTCCAACAAGCAAACAGAACAGGCGGGGGTGAGCAAGAATCACGGTCAAGAAAATCAGGCAATGGGATCAATAACCTGGACAGAGAACATCTGGTATCCAGGTAAGAACACTGATGATACTTTGCAAAGGTTTACATGTAAACTGGGGTTGATTCTTTTTGGAGATGTGGATGGGGTTAATGGAATGGAGCAAGGATTTGGGGGGAGCGAATTTACAGACTGGAGCTTCTTTGTGCCCTGACAACTGATTAAAAATTCAGTTTAAATAAAACATTTAAATAGAAGGGGACCCAGTGAGTTAGCTTAAAACACAACTGCAGTGAAATACAGTACAATTACGTGAACAGTGTTGCCAGAGGAATGATGAGTTGATGAGTCCTGCAGTAAGTTTTAGTGGGTCTATAAAGTTCACAGTCTGTGTTTGGGCAGGATCTTCAGAGAGGCTCGGTGGAAACAGGTCTGGTTCAGTTCTGCTCTGACACTTAACGTCACACTCGGGCGGGGGTGCGATTTCATTACTCGCCTCAGAGAGGGGGTGTTAGAACAACAGCGGTCAGTCTGGAGCCGAGAAGGACAAAAGGAAAAGTGGGGGCAGAGTGTCAGAGCGTGTCCAGACATGGACTGAAACCAGCCCAGGACCCGCAGTCAATACACACTGGATGTGATACAAATCTGTGTCCAAAAACTCTGCATTCTTTCATAGCAACTGTTACTAGTTTGTACTAGCACAATAGTGATGGCAATTACTACTAAATAAACTACATAATAGTACCCACGTGTAAAAATAATATGTATCATATATGAAATATATATATATCAGTGTGTAATCACTATAAGCCCTATGTATTATGTAAGCATTAACATGTAATATTAAGGTCCCATATGCATTGTTAATATATAATTTAATATTACATATGGATATTTGTATATATCCATATATAATTATATGCCTCTTAATGTATAATAATAATATGCTCCAGATGCATTGTATATGTGTAAACATTCATCTATCCCATAAGATCCCATTTATATTTTTCTAGTGTAAGTATTTATAAGGTCCCACATATATTATTTTTAAATATATAACTTAATATTACATATGGAAATGTGTATGTGTCCATATCTGATTAAAAATATATATATATTTGGTAATGGTATTCATAAGTAATATTAAGATCCTATCTATATCTATATATATGAAAGATTAATAAGGACCCATATGCAAAGCCACCAGCAGAATGTAAATACTGTGAAAATATTTTGGGGCCCTCACAGTAACTAGCAATAAGCAACAGTCAATTGATTTTCACTTTATTTCACACCTGGACACTCTGAACTGAACGCCAGTTAATGCGATATGGCTGTGGTCTTTGGTTCTAATCCAAATTCACCGCAATTAAAAACCAGGGAATGATTTTTCTCCCAAAAAACAAAAAAAATCCTACCAGAGAGCCTGTTGAAAAATGTTTTGAATCACCCTTAACATAAATTACACAGAGCAGTTGCATTTTAAATGTCCTCAGACAGGTGTTCTAATCAGTTCAGCTACTTTCAGGTGCCCCCACAACTCACACAGGTGTTCAGTCACACACATGCACACACACAGCCTGTTTAATCTCAATAGAAAAGCACTGACCAATAGAACGGGATGCTAAGGAGAAGCCACAAAGCCACCATACCGAATGTCGAGGGTGGGCTAAAGTTGGAATCCTGCAATCAGTTGGGGTGATGTTCATGATCCAGATC
>JBBIGA010152499.1:0-14138 GCA_037576975.1 Alestes dentex | reverse complement strand
CCCCCCCCCCCCCCCCCCCCCCCCCCCACCTCTACTCTTAGAATCTGAGACAATGTAAACACTCCTTAAACACACATAAAAACAAACGTATAATTTTATCAACACTTTTATTTTATTTATGCGGTGCCTAATGCAGAAATATTTTGTTTGTTTCATTTACAGCATATTTACAGCTCTGCAATAATGCTAATTTCTGTAAGCACTGTTACAGGATTCCTAGAATTATGCTAGCATCAAGTAAATTGGGACACTATAGCACTGGTATCTGAAGCTTGTAACAGACGTTTAGGTAAGATATTTTCTACATTCTTTTATACAGTCCATCAGTAAAGAATGTCCTGTTTTGTTCATGTTGTAGTAGAAGAAAAGCAAATAAGCAGTGAAATATTGTCATATTAGTGTGATATAGCCTTTAGGTAATAGTACGAATCATTTACGTGTGACCAATTGTTTCATCATTTCATTGCTGTAGCTGGTAAGCTTTTCGAATGTAAGCTATTGACATTTTTTTTCTAGTCCTTCCATCCAATATTATGACCAGGTACCACAGCTTATAATTCTTATTCTAAGCTTTACCCTCAAAGACAAACTCCCAACATAGTTGGACAGTAAGATTTTGTTCTATTGTATCGTGCACTGATCAGTTCACCGATATTCATGGTATGAAATGGTTAGTACCAACAAAAGTAGTCTTAGAAACAACTACTTGTGATTTGATCACATAGGAAAGCTACTACAGCACAAATCTCTTGCTGGCTTTGATGGAAAGGTGTCAGAACACAATGTATCACAAGTGCATAGTCACTGAACATAGAGCAATGAAAGACGCTGACCTGGTCTGATAGATCATGTTTTCTTTTCATGAGGATGTTTGGGTGCATCTTGGTGACTAACTATGTCTCTCAAGATGGCACCAGGCTGCACTGTGGAATGAGGACAAGCCATCAGAGGCAGTGTGATGCCCTGGAAGATGTTCTGTTGGGAAACCTTAGGTCCTGGAGGGTCCCATGAAGGTGTTAACTTTGACATATACCTCCTACCTAATCACTTGTGCAAAGCATGTACACCCCTTCATGGAAATGATATTCCCTAATGGCAGGGGCCTCTTTCAGCAGGACAGTGCACCCTGCCACACTGTAAAATTAGTTCAGGAGCGGTTCGGGAAACCTGAAAAAGATGACAAGCTGTTGACTTGGCCTCCAGATTTCCTGGACAAATTAGTCTGATTTATGAAGATCCTACTTTACAGCTGGACTTGCTGCTAACATCATGGTGCCTGATACCATAGCACACCTTCAGAGGTCTTGTGGAGTCCATGCTTCAACAAACCAGAGTTATTGTGGTGGTATGATGGGGACCTGTGCAATAAAAAGCCGGTGCTTTTAATCCTGTGGCTGATTGGTGTATTCTATTACATTAGAAAGCAGTACAGAAGCAAATGGCAGAAGAGACGATTCCACTGCCTCGGAGGACTGAAATGGCCTGTGCTGATAAAATGGGTCACACACACACACAAACACACCAATGAACACACACACACACACACACACTCACACAAACGCGCACACACACACACACACACACACACTGCATGTCTTACCATGCTTGACTGCGCTCAAAAGCCAAGGGAAAGTCTTTCTCCTCTCTAATACTGCTGTTGTGTGTGTGTGTGTGTGTTTGCAATTTTGAAATTGTGCGAGAGAACTGCTGTCTGCATTTGTGAAATGTGGCGTTTTATTCATCTTGAGAAATCTCTTTTACTTTACTAATAGTTACTAATCACCTGCAAATCTAATAGGTCTTCTCTTGTCTTTGCCTCCTTGCTTGCCCACAGCCTGACTCTTCTGTGCTTGACCATTTACTGCATCATTTACATCCGAGTGAGCTTATCTTCATTCACCATACAATCCCTTAATACCCCTACACTGCCTTTCTCTGATATATATGCTCAGTGTTCTCTTTATTAGGTCACTCTACCTTTCTCCATGGCCATTTCATCAGAAACGTCTACCATATGTCTGTTACTTATCTATAGGTATTTATATGCAGCTTTTCTGTATATCATGTATTTTCATTTCGAGTTTTTATTCTTTACAGTCATTACATAAGCAATTTCCTCTGATTCTGATATGGATAAGATGTACTGCCAAATGATGTAAATGTAAAGGTATAAAGGTGCATTTTGTAGGTTTTCAGATACAGACTGCAGCCCATCTGTTGCTGCACATTCTATCAGCCCCCTTCACCCTATGCATCAATGGAAAGTGACCACCATAAAACCACATATTATTTGGATGGTGGAGTAAAGGGCATCCTCGGGTTGTAACAGTTTCGACATATGACATTTTGAGTTTACAACCCTCACTCCCAAAACTAGTTTGGTTGTGCATGGCGGAAGAATATGCAGAATACACAGAATATGCAGTACCGTGGCGTATGAGTGAGAGAGTTGGCGTCCCCCAGTACACTTACTTTCACCATTAAACTGTTAAAAGCACAAATGTTTTTACACTCATTATTAATCATTTTTTCTGTTACTATGGTACAGTGTACAAATACAGTATATTTATGCCCTTTTACTTTTTCTGCGGCTTAGTTGTGTTTTTTATGTTCTAGATTATGACTGAACTGTTTTATGATCCGTAAGTGACTTAGACTAACACCAAAATTCGGGTTACATCACTGTCGAAGGAACGGATCTGTGTCGTAACTCCAGGACCCCCTGTACTCTCAGCACAGCATGTTAGGGATGAGGTACTTTGTGTTGCACTGGTACAGCAGCGGTAACTGATGAGTTGTACAGCAACAGACAGGCCACGTTTTGTAACCGTAAACCTAGAAAGTACACGTATATGGTCCACATTTCTGGCAGGCAGAAGTGTAGGTACATAATAAATATAACAGATGGATAAAATGAACTGGACCCTTTTACCACTTTCTTGATATGAGATAGCACTTCCTGCTGATTGGTGTTAGAAGGGGTGAGGGGTTGAAGTGAGTGCATTGGTTTCTTCTTTTTTAGTCTTCTATTGTACTAAATTGGCCCATATGGTGCTTTGAGGGACAGTGCAAACTGCTCTTTGTATATTTCCTCACAGGACCGCTTGCGTGACCTCAGCAACAAAATCAATTACCTACTTTTGAGCCACATGTGGCTGGGAAGATAGCGAGGATTGACAAAGCTCCTTTGTAACAAACACAAACACATAGTGCTGTAGCTCAGATCTTATGGCTCCTGGTGTTAAAAAAACAAATACCTCCCTTAAGTAATCTATTCTAAATGAATAAAACCTTTAATTTGTTTGCTTTTTAAAACTTTGTATGGCTCTTTTCTACCTCTAATATACACTAATGGTTGAAGCTCCTTGTTATTGTTGCTCTAACTGAGTCATGGGTGTAAAATTTTATAAGCAAGCGATATAAGGGGTCCAGTAATTAAGGGGCCCCCTAATCTACAGACTCCAGAGTAATTGCCTTGCCTGTACATGTACACACACATATCTACTCAAAATCCCCCCAGTTCTATGTACTCCAGCAAAATTTGGTTTGTATTTGTACTTTCCTGAATGTTTTCAAATGTTAATACATTTAATTATGTTTACATACATTAGTGAGTAATTAATGTACTTTTTAATGCTGTATGGATTTAGGATACACGGCTCACTTCTATCCATGTTACAATTTTAGGTCATGCCGGACGAGCAAGTGTCCCTCCTGTCTCTGTCTGATCAGCTTGTCTTTGTCCTGGGCCGTTGACTGCGGTCCAGGCCATTTTTTGTAATGGGGCAGTCCTCACCATCTGTTTCTCTCTAAATCTGACTCTTCACAGACACACACGCACACGTGCACTCACAGTGTTACATTAACTGTGTTTGCAGGATCAGCATAAGGAGGTTATTACAGCCACTCAGTAATGCTGTCTGGCATGAACCTGCAGAATGGCTGAAAATGAAATGGACCATTCACACTAGCGGTCCAGTATCACATAAAACATATTTATGTAACATTTAGGGATGCTAATTCACCATGGATGAAAAAGATGACAAAGTTGCAACCCCCTGGAGTGCCAACTATCCTAATCACCATAACCATGATGTAATTAAACAGTTTGCTTTTGGATTGGCTTTACAAGACTGATTCATGAGACAAATACATAGACATTCAACTAAAGTGACCCTACATTAAAAACATACTTCCCAGGGACGGCCCTCTTCACTCTTCTCAAGTATGTTACATGTGCCAAGCAGAGAAGCCAGGAACTCATTTGCGTTTTTGAAGACATGGTCCTCCAGTTTCAAAAACCGTCAGTTTACATGAACTACACAAGCGACTTGGATCCAAAATGGTGATTTAAAGGAGACCAACTTGCATCCTTGAACATTAAATGGGCAATTTCACCAGTTTTTCAGGATGTCTGCATATGTCAATGAGATATGAACAAAGTAATTTTCTTCTTTACAGTGTTTAGTGCTTAATGATTTGACTGTCAAAATTTTGCCAAGTTATCTGAATGGAAAAAGATACATTGACTAAATCTAAGTGACTGAGATACATGAATGTGAGCTTGCAGCACATTTATACCAACTGATAACTGGGGTAAGGCATAAGTTCACAAACAGAAATCCAATTAAATGCTGGGATCTGTCTCTGTACCACACAGTTAAAAAAATGTTTCACGACAGTGACAAGCACAAAAGAGCATCAAATCTAAATATAAATTGTAAGATTTCGAATATCCATGGTTATGCACTGACAACAGTAACAGGCTACAACACGCCCGTGCTTTTGGAGAAAGGCATGCTAAAAATAGCCCCAAATTCATACGGTTGTTTTACAAAGATGAAGGCTTGCTCTCTATATTCCTCTGCAGACTACATTTTTCAGGTGACAGCTGAAGATACATTGTTATTTTCAGAACTAAACTGTCCCATATTTCATCAGTTTGGTGGGACACTGCTGCTTGACACTTGACCTTATACTAATGGGCACCTGGTATGATTACACACACACACACACACACACACACACACACACACACACTAACTGTGAAGATTTTTTATTCTTTTGGGAAGACTTTTTGGGAAAACTCTTATGAATGGAAGATTTTGTATTCTCACGTATTCACTTTACCTTCCGAGTATGATTTCACACTAACTGTGAAGTTTGTAACTCTTTTGTGAAGAATTAGTTCTCTTATGAGTAGAAGATTTTGTATTCTCATGTACCTCATGTACTCACATGACCTTATACTAATGAGCATGTGGTACGATTTCACACACACACCGTGTTGAGGTGTCAGCACTGATGCTTATGAACATTACAGCTGTATCAGGTGACAGTGAGAAACAAAGCAGATTAGATAAAAGATCATTCTGCTGCAGTGATCTATTTCTCCATCTCCATCTACCTCTCCATCTCTCTGATGATATCTCTGACGATTCCTTGTGAGAACGGATTCTCATATGAAATTACACTATGCTGCATGTGACTAGTAGACACCAGCTCATCCAGTGTTTCTTCTGAAGTCAAAGGTATTATAAGGGGAGTTTGCCCCCTTTTGCTGCAGTGACGGCCTAAACTCTTCTGGCAAGGCTTTGATTTATTTTATCGAGCCACATGAGCATTAGTGAGGTCAGCTATATGATCTCAAGCGCCACTGCAACTCATCCCAAAGGTACTGGATGGAACTCCATTGTTCCAGAGAACCCAGACCAATGACAGGTGGCTTGATACTCCTTTAGCTGGCCCTTGGCACTGGGCATGGAGACCTTAGGTTCATGTTTGGCTGCTCCAGAGAATCTGATTTCATTGGGTGTGCCGTTCTATGAAGATTACACAAGCTGTGTGCGCGTGTTATTGATTATAATTGTGTATCTGATGCTTGTACATCTGATGTTGCACGGTTTGTGTTAATCATCTGTTAATCCCTCATCAGTAGTCAGTTCCTGGACACTATTTCCTGGATGTTTTTGATGGTAGACTATTCTCAGTCCAGGACTACTGCTGAGATTTTTAAAACTCCAGCAGCACGGCTGTGTGCCATACTCACACAAGCTACTACCATGTCAGTTTCACTGAGATGTTATACTGAGTTATACTGAGAATGATCCACAACTCAAATAGTACATGTTTACTGATGGTCTTGTGGGGTCCTGACCTCTGATGAAGAGTGTAAACAAGACTAACAAATGATGCAGAGAAACAGATGGACTAGAGTTTGTGACTGTAAACTACAAAGAGCACCTACACTATGTGGACAACAGTATTGGGACACCTGTTTCTCAGAGTTTGAACTAGACTCCTTAATTCCAGTGAAGGACAATCGTAATGCGTCAGTATACCAAGACAACGCCATGCTTTGAACTTTGTGAATACAGTTTGAGGAAGAACCTTTTCTATTCCAGCATGGCTGTTCAGTGTGGAAAAACTTGACTGGTCTGCACAGAGCCCTGAACCCCATCCAACAACTTTGGGATGAACTGGAACGGAGATTGTGAACCAGGCCTTCTTGTCCAAGATGCTCTACAGAATGTATGGGTATAAGTTGCCACAGAAGCCCTCCATAATCTTTGGAAAGCCTTTCAAAAATAGTGGAAGCTGTTGTACCTGTAAAGGGGGGACCAACTCCAAAAAATCTATGTATTTTAATGCAGTTTCATTAAAGTCCCTGTCGATGTAAAGGTCATGCGTCCCAATACATTTGTCCATACAGTCATAAGAGAGATTTATATTGAGACCTAGTATAGTCATTTACAGTAGTCTGAAAAAAGATCCCTGCCCCTACATCAGGACTCAGCAGTGTGTGAAGATCAGTCAGTTACATAACGTGGTTGCCCCTCAGGAGGAAAAAATGTGGGCTAAAGCTCATAAATCACATTTTTTCTGCACGTGAAGAATCAGGTATAAACAAACATGGGCTTCTGTGTTGAAGCGTCATTTGCAAACGTGGTTTAAGAGTCACTTTCAGGAGGTTTAGCAGAAAATCACACAATCAAAACATCAAAGCCATGCCTCGTAGTCTTGTTTGGTATGGCAGAAAGACTACAACTTCCATAAGTCCACAGCCGTAGCCAATAGGAGCGCAGGACGCGATGTGACGACATTTCATTTGGTCTTCTTATGCGCGAAGTGAGGGCGCGTGGGTGAGAAACGGCGCGAGAGGGACTGAGGACCACCTGAGCTGAGTGTTGTTGAGGTGGGTGGGTCTGTTATTGTTCCTGCCTGGACGGGGGGGATGGATACTGACCGCTTTAAGATGCAAAACACTGACTTATCCTTTTTTCGGTTCCAGATGGATTACTCTGCAGGTGGAGTAGCACAGTAGAGTCTGGAGAGTAGAACTTTGTCTCTTCTTTATGTCTGGTGGAAATATTTTACACTTTATTGCACTAAGTTGAGCTTTTTTTTTGCATTTTTATGCACCCTAGACAAACAGTTTAACTCACATCCCTTCATTTTTGCTCCTATGTGGCTAGGAATTAAGAAAGGTGCGTTTTAGCATTTTTTTGTTTTTCACTAGTTTTCTGGCTAAAGCTAGGTAGCTGAGCTAAACATCAGTTTGGGGGTGTTTTGTTGGGAGAAAGTGATATTTCACCAAAAAAAAGCGGGAGATATACTTCAACGAATTTTATGGGGTGTTTTGTTTGGAGAAAGTGATGCTTTTCTGTCAAATCCTAGCTGGAGATAGACTTTACGAATATTTATGAGTTGTTTTGTTTGGAGAAAGTGATGTTTTACAAAAAAAAAACCGCGGGGGATATACGTTTTGTGTAAAGAAATGTATGCTTTTTTTTGCAAAAAGTAGCTGGGACTACACACTTAAGAATCCTTGTTTTACTAATATATATCCAAAGCAACACGTGTGTGTGTGCGTGCAGCAGTCTGTTGTTTATTTGAAAGCGTTAATGCTGAAAGTGCAAAATCTGTATTTTTGATGGACTAGTAAAGATGGAGGAGGTGCATTACTGAGTAAATCAGCAGCCGGTCCGGTCCAGAGGTTTGGGTTCGAGGAGTAAACAGGACTCCGGGTAGATAACTGGGCTGCTTTGAACTTGTCCAGCAGGGTTCCGAGGTGTTTTTGGAGAGAGGCTCTGACAGACAGGGGCTGTCTTTGTCTATAGCTCTGCGCTTTGAGGGCGAGAGAGGAGGCTTTTGTCTCAGAAAACGTGTTTTTCCGTGCGATGCTCCTTCGTCCCACAGAGTTGCACGACTACATCTCGAGAAATAAAGAAAGTAAACTTTTTTTTTAAACCAAACATTTTTTTTTTTACTTCTCGGGACGATTCTTTACGCTAGTAACTTTTCATCTTGCAGTTGACTGCAAATCTGCACTAAATCTAGCTTGAACTCTCAAGCGAGCGTGCTGGTACTGTATTTTTATTTTGGGTTGGCAGTGTTTGCGCGCCTTTTCGCCCCTGCGGATGTAGAGAGGTGAAGCCCCCAAACCTGCTGCTAGATTCGCGCCAAACCTCACGGCATGTTGGGGGGAGGGGCAGGAGGACTTAGAGGGGCAGGGGCTCCTAGGGGGTCGAGAGGAGGGTGATTGCCTTCACCTTCACTGTGTAAACTGCACGACACTTGATTTTATGGTACACAGCGCCACAGTGTGACGCTTGAATGCATTATTGCTCTATTCTTTCTTTTTCTGTCTGCCTGTCTCTCTCTACCACGATTGATCTTTTGTTTTGTTTCAGACACCGCCCCCACCTTTGCACTCCTCTGCAACCATGGCCTCTCCAGGTACTAAGAAAATTCAAGTTTAACGTTTCCTTTACTCTGTGGATGAATGTACTTCAAAGTGGAAAATTTGAGTGCAATACCCAAAAATACATGCTACAGATTTTAAGGCCCCTTTCTCCTGTTAACCCTTTAGATATGAAAGTGAAGGAGCTGGACAAGCGTGCTTCAGGCCAGGCATTTGAGGTCATTCTGGGTGAGCCTGCCCCAGATGCAAAAGGAGAGTTCCCCTTCTCTCCCCCAAAGAAAAAGGATTTGTCATTGGAGGAAATCCAGCGGAAACTAGAGGCGGCCGAGGAAAGACGCAAGGTATGCCATAGTGTGGTGTCCTTCATACCTGTTTTTAATGTTAGACTGTTTTGTCAGCATTTCAAGAGGATTCACATTAATGCTTTGTTTGACCTCGCCGGGCTTTTACAGAACACTGGCAAAATCTAAATCAGGATGTACGTATGCAGCACATTTTGGTTATGTCTCTGCTCAAACGTGTTCAGTGGTTTTACTGGAGTAGGAAAATGACCAAACTGCTGGACACTGACCCTTCAGGACCCTCCAAATTCATAACAGTAGCTACAAGGAGCATGTTTTTAGGGCAGCATTGCTAGCATGTGTGTGGAAGATCTACAACAGCATGGACTTTCTTTCTTACTCAAAAGCCTGTTAGACTACCAAAAAAAAAAAAAAGAAATTACTGGCTCATAAAACTGAACAAGGCCCCCTGCTGACAGAATTTGATAAGTCTGTCCTAAGATGTTTCTGATTGCTCATGCCTGATTTAAACATTTAGTGCAGAATTATGTAAATTT
This sequence comes from Alestes dentex, assembly GCA_037576975.1. Taxonomy (NCBI): domain Eukaryota; kingdom Metazoa; phylum Chordata; class Actinopteri; order Characiformes; family Alestidae; genus Alestes; species Alestes dentex. The sequence continues at coordinate 4,596 of JBBIGA010152499.1, read as the reverse complement.
AAGATGGTTTACTGTGTAACTGCAAGCCTACTTTTGGCAAAAATCTTTTGTTTCCCTTCTAGGTTCACCTCCAAGTCTGTTAACTCTTTCTAATGCCCCAAGTGTACTCTGTAGATTAAAATAAAGGTTGTCTTCTCTCCAGTCCTACGAAGCAGAGGTTCTGAAGCACCTAGCTGAGAAACGTGAGCATGAAAAGGAGGTGCTGCAGAAAGCTATGGAGGAGAACAATAACTTCAGCAAGATGGCAGAAGAGAAGCTTAACCAGAAAATGGAAGCCAATAAAGAGAACCGCACAGCACTAATGGCAGCTATGAACGAGAAGTTCAAAGAGAAGGTATGTGCACTTATATTGGGTAGTTTTTAACTTTTATTAGATCTGTCAACTGTTAAGATCAGCTGAAATGTACCTTTATCCTGAACCATTTTGCATGATCATGCACACTAGACTTTTGTGTGTGTTTGCTTTTCTTTTGAGGACTTTTTAATTGTGAAAATGATCAGTAAACTTCCAGTCGACTACTAAGTCATTTAGTTGTATCTGTTGCTGTTCTTGATGTGTGGGCTTCTTTGTTTGGTTTTGTTTTAGGACAAAAAGCTGGAAGAAGTTCGAAAGAACAAGGAGACCAAAGAGGCAGCTGTTGACGGCGAGAACTGAACTGTACAATCAGGGGGATTTGGACTTTTTTTTTTCTTTTTTTTTTTTTTCCCTTTCCCATTTCTTCTTCTTTTTTTTTTTTTTTTTTTTTTTTTAAACATGTCCAAAGATTTTTCATTTCTTTGATGGCCTGTATTTGCCTACTTGTTTTCGTGAAGAAATTGGAAAAGTGATGTCACTCCTTGGGTCCAAAATTCTGCGCCGCAGTGATTTTACATGACTTTCATTTCTTGAATCTAAGCAGTTTTGTCGAATGTGTGGCATAGTTGATGCAGCTGTATATTAGCACTGGTCTTACTTTTCTTGAAGGAAGCTTGTCTCTGCATAGGTCCTTTAACACTTCATGTAACGCACTCTTGAAATGTGCCTGTAAGTCCGACCTGTTTTTAGCACTTAACTAGCACACTGCCTCTCCTCCCCCTCCACTCACTGGTGTTCTGCAAAGGTTTGCTTTGTTCCAGAATCTAGTCCTGCTACTTAACTTTCCCCCTCTTAATTCTTATTTCCTTTCTTGCTCTTTTTTGCTTTCATGAAGTTGGGGTAAATGAGCATGGGTCAGTTTCTCAAGTACAAGCTGTTCACTGCTGGTGAGGGAGCCATCTTGGCTTGGAGGTGAAGGGCTCTGTTCTATATGTGGAATACAAAAAGCAATACACTGACGGTTAACTTGTTAACTCTTGTACTTAAAAAAAATAAATAAATAAAAAAAAAATGCAAGCTACAAGGAGTCCGCTGGTTCAGATGTATTTCATTTAAGCATAATACGTATGTTTGGAAATTTATGAGCTAGTCATCTTATGAAGCTTTAGTTGAAGTGCTCAAACATGAACACAGCACAGTGAGCAATGACATTATTTTTGCATTTAACCCGTTCACCAAGTGAAGCAGTGGGCTGCCACTGCTGGAGGATGCTCTGGGTGCAGTGTGGGGACGGTACCTTGCTCAAGGGTAAGTGGTGCCACTAGTCCTCGATTTAACCTTTTGATCAGCTGCCCAAAGTCATGTCAGAAGCGGAATTTACCCACATTGTTTACATAATTTGACAATGCTTTACTTTTAGTCTGCTGATATCTTGGCATATCTTCCATCATGTTCTGTAGGATTGTGGTCACCGATCGCTCTGTCATGTACCTTCCTCCAGAATGCATTTGGAAAACAAAAAGCAGAACAAAGGGTCTGGCAGGACCTGCATTAATCAGCTTGAGCCAAAATCCCACATGTCTGGTCTAATTAAGTGGGCTGATGACCTCAGTTGACACTGTACTGAACCTAATTCACTTACTTCAATAAGAAATATTAGAGTCTGGACCAAGTGTATCAAAGCAAACACTAACATATTCAGAAAAGGTGCAAGTTTACAAGTGGAAGCATGCTGTTCTTTGACAGCATGTTCAAATGATGCACACTGCCATCTAGTGGTCTTAATTTTTAGCTTTAGTAACAGATTTACGTGCCCCCCCCCCGGAACCACGGCCGACACCAGCCAGCAGATTAGAGCTTCTGTAGATTAGAGCTGCAGCTGCTAGGCTAATGTTGCTAATAAACACTGGGACCCAGGAGTCATCCAAACAGCCCCAACTGTTTACATGAAAATCCAAATCACAACCAGCTCGTCACTAAGGTAGAGCAGACTCGTCAATGTGGTTTTGGGCACTTTCGGATTTATTGTGAGCTCAAAAATGGCACAAAGGTCAACACAACATGCAATCATTTCAGACGCCTTTCACGAAGAAGTTGTAAATTAAAGTACAGGGTCCCACGGCCTGAAGACCTAGATCTAGTTTTAAGGTTTGGACACTTAATGTCTTGCCCTGCTGACAACTTCTGAGGTAAGTGAGAAGTGTGCAAATTTTATTTACACTATTTTTAGAGAGACTATGTTTAATATAGTTTGGGCTGTTGTAAACGAAGTGCACTAGCAGAACATACTGTGATCAGTCTCATCAGACTCAATATTTTCTCCAGTAGTACAAATATTTTACTTTTTGTTTGTATAGGTTATTTCCAGGGATATAGACAAGCTTATTTATGTACACCAAATGAACAAAAGTATTGGGACGCCTGACCATTACACAAACAGGGACTTCAATGACACTGCATTCAAATACATAGACTTTAATACGGAGTTGTTCCCTCCTTTGCAGCTGTAACAGCTTCCACTATTCTTGGAAGGCTTTCCACAAGATTTCAGAGTGTTCCTGTTTGAATTTGTGTCCATTCATTTTGTAGAGCGTTTATGAGGTCAGGGACTGATGCTGGATGAGAAGGCCTGGCTCACAATCTCTGTTCCAGTTCATCCCAAAGGTGTTGGATGGGGTTGAGGTCAGGGTTCTGTGTGGGCCAGTCAAGTTCTTCCACACTGAACCATGTCTTGATGGACCTTGCTTTGTGCACTGGGACACAGTCATGCTGGAATAGAAAAGGCTCTTCCTCAAACTGTGTCCACAAAGTTGGAAGCATGGGGTTGTCCAAAATGTCTTGGTATACTGAAGCATTAAGATTGCCCTTCACTGGAAGTAAGGGGCCTATCCTGTGTATGTTTTCACTGAAGGTTATTAGCCAAGTAGGTTTTTAATAAACAACTTTTACTCTTATTTGAGTTATTTCCTTTATAATTTTTACTTGTCAAGTATCACTACAGTAACAGTGCTCTTACACAATAAATTTCATTGACTTTTCCACCCGTAATACAAGGCCACCAATGTTGTCTACAAAGCGCTGGTGTTGCTGCAGATTTTCATTCCAGTCAAACACCACCCATCTGTGGAAAAGTTGACCCCTGCTCTAAAGCCCACATGAGAAAAGTACTGAGGACTGTTCTAGTGGAAATATGTTTTGTTATAAATTATTCAATTATTTTCCCTGCAAGGTCCGCTTATGATGTTTGTGAGGGTTTATGTACCAAAACATCCTTTTCCAGCCTCTCTTTACCACTTAGATTTCTTTATGGCCGTAGTCCTGAATTTCAGGCGATATCATGTGGATTCATAGAGCCCTGTTCAGCCCTCATTCTTGAAAGATGTTTGTCATTTTTGCTATTTGCTAATTGTCCCTTCCAGCTTTAGTTTTTACAGTGAGTGTGTATTTATACGCAAAAGCACTTCAGTCTGGATCCTCAGGGCCATATGAAAAGGGTAATTTGCTCCTTTCAGACATATGGCTGCAAAGATCCATTTGCTTTTTGACAGCCGGGACCGGTGCATTGTCCGTTTTTCCATCTCTAATGCCAGTAATTGGGCTACAGACTGTCTGGATGAACAGCATACTTGACGATGTTATTATTATTTTTTAAAAGAACTCTTGAATATCTTTACATCCTGGTAACTGCTGCTAAAGATGATGCTCTGAGGAAAACAAGGGCACACATCATTGATGCCAAACACAGCTTTTTAGGAATCAGAATCAGAAAACAATTGATCCCAGAGAAAATTGCTTATGTAGTGACTGCAGAGAGACACAGAGACAAGAACAATATAAAATCTAAAGTCTAAATAAAATCCAAATAAAAAATCTGTAGAAAAAAGAAACTCAATATGAAAATACACTGTGATGTATACAGAAATACTGGATATAAATACTATAGATAAGTAACACAATTGAGTGAAACCTACTGACCCAAATGGTAGTTTGGAGTAAGTTATTGCACTTAGTAGAGAATCCAGTAGTAATATTAAGTAATAAGAAGTAGGGTTGCACCGATACCACTTTTTTACAAACCGATACGAGTATTTTTATTTGTGTCTTGACGAGTGAGAAGATGCCTGAGGAACGGAGGAAAAGTGTCCTGGTGCCAATTTTTAAGAACAAGGGAGATGTACAGGATTGTGGTAACTACAGAGGAATAAAGCTAATGAGCCATACAACGAAGCTTTGGGAAAGAGTGGTGGAAGCTAGGCTTAGGTCAGAAGTGAGCATTTGTGAGCAGCAGTACGGTTTCATGC
>JBBIGA010152479.1:0-18489 GCA_037576975.1 Alestes dentex | reverse complement strand
GAATGAATGGACACAAATTCCCACAGAAACTCCAAAATCTTCTGGAAAGTCTTCCAAGAAGAGTGGAAGCTGTTATATCTGCAAAAGGGCGACCAACTCCATATTAGAGTCTATGTATTTGAATGCAATGTCATTAAAGTCCCTTTTAGTAGGATGGTCAGGTGTCCCAATACTTGTGTCCCCATAGCGTACATGTACCACTACTTAAGATTCTAAATTCTTTAGTTTCCTCATATAGTTCTCCAAACACAATGTGTAGTGGATCCAATCATTTAAATAAAAACTAAAGAAAAAAATCAGAAAGGCTAAACAAAGGATATATACATATAAATATACAGGATACACAGAAAAACTATATTCCAAATGAACAAACAGGACAAACATTACAAACAGAAGCAAGATCTTGCCGGGTTATTTAACCAAGAGTATTGCTCCTTTAACATGAGGACAGAAGTAGTACATCCTGGCAGTGATCTGGCCGGGCCACTCTCTATGGCCTCAAAAAAAATAAACAGTTTTGATGAAAGCCAAGCCCCAAAAAACATGACCCCACCCTGCGTGTGAACACTTCCCAGCTGGGGCTATATTTTAATACATATGTCCTCCCTCGAAGCCACACGCACACATCAAGAACTGCAGCCACAATCCGCAAGATTACAAATGAAAAACGGTTTCGCTCGATGGTACTGCTTCTCACATATATCAAATGATTTCATCCGGCCAGACGAACCAGCATCTCACATAATAAACAACAACAACAAAGAAAATGAACAGCGAGTCCTATAGATAAAGTGCTGTGGCGAGCCAATACGTCATCAGGCCTGGGATCAGCAATAGATGTGGGAGCCGGTGACTAAGTCAGATGCCCTGTTTCTCCCACAATCCTGGAGGTTTATGCGACAGAGAAGAAAACTTGTTCTGTCTGGGGTGTCAACAAGCCATGTCCCTTTTTTTTCTTTCCTAAGTAATAACCATAACTACAAGCTTGCTTTCTTACACCATCCCTCATATCACACAGCCTAAAGCTCTTAACAGATGATTAAAAGTCAATAAATCACACAAGAAGGAACATGATAGCATAAAATAATCATCAAGCTGTTCGATAAATCATAACGACTGAAGGTAAAAATGTATTAGAAATAACGGTCGCAATTTATTTCGATGGTCCTCCATATATTATCAGATCATGTGATTGTGATGATGGTGATTATCAGACTTGCGCTTGGTTTAGAGTTATATTTAATAGAATCTTTCTTAAAGCTCAGTTACATTAATTCAATATTTCGTTAGTTAAAGACAAGCCGAGCATCTATAAAGGACCTACAGAGGACCATCCAAATAAAGTAGTAATAAAATAACATAGAAATAATCAGTCACACTTTATTGTGATGGTGCCCTAGAGATTATCAGCTAATTTAATAGTGACAGTGGTGATTATCAGATTTACATGGTTTAAGGTTAGAGGTTATATTTCATAGAATCTTTCATTTTCAACTTAGAGTTCAGTTACATTTACTGGATTTGTAGTGGCAGCATTCGTTAAAGACAAGCTGAGCACTTATAAAGCATCTACAGAGGACCATCCAAATAAAGTGTTATAATAATAGTAGTAATAACATAAAATAGAAATTTTATTTTGATGGTGCCCCATAGAGTATCAGCTCATTTAACAGTGACAGTGGTGATTATCAGATTTAGATGGGTGGAGGTTAGAGGTTCTATTTCATAGAATCTTAGAATCCTAGAAAGTGTTATGATAATAGTAGTAATACGTTAAAATGAGCGAAAGCAACAGTAAAAGTTAAAAGTTAAAAAGTAATATCAATAGTAACAGTATTTCACTGATTTGGCAATGACACAAGAAAAGACTGATACTGGTGTCAGATATTGGCATCATGGAAGTAATCCAGCAAGGTTTTGGCGGACCACAAGGGTGAGCTGAGGTCAAACAGGAATTGCTGGTGAGGTAACATTAGGTCAACGTGGGCTGCGCTAGACTTTTTATGAAGTCTGTGCAATCTCAGCAACGCTTCTGGCTGTTGTTTTCAGTCCTACAAGGCCGTGCTGTCTGCCTGATCACTTCTCAACTTCTAGACTGAAAGCCAGCCTAACGTTTCAATGGCATGTTTGAAGAGTTTTTGAATTTGGTCCAAACAACACTCAAAACTGTCGTTTTTCAAGTTGTTATGGCCAAAACACATCTGTGTGTTTAGTGGGGGGGGGGGGGTGTTTTTCCTGCAAATGCCTTTACCAAGACAATTGGCTCTTTATTTTCAAGGCTGTTTCAATAATACATTCGTCCGCTCACATTTTAACCATTTTTAGAATGACTCTACTATTTTTTTGCTTCCTAAACCCAAGCAAAAAATGGTTAAAACTCGCTGGTCAGGGGGAGGCGATCTCCTTGCTCCGTTATTACAGTCTAGAGTGTGGGGGCAGAACCTTGCTCAAGGGTACCCCAGTGGTGCCACTGGCAGTCCTGGGATTCAAACCCACAACCTTCAGATCACAGGCCAACAACTCCCTAACCACCGGGCCAACAGCCGCCCCCAAAGCAACCAGAATCGATTCTTCACAATAATCTCAATTCAAAATAGCAAGACATAGCACAGGACAAATGGCACATTCAAGGACTAAAATATGAGGAATATACAATGACCTATTAAAATGAATGGAATGAAGGATCTTGAAATATTCATGTGCTACCATTGGTTCCTCAGGGACACAAGATGTCACCTAAATTCTATTACTTAGCAAGGATATGGCTAGTTAAACGTACACAGCTAACTGACGGGGGCTGACAAAATCAAAACCTGATTCTCCTCAGTCATCCACTTCAGGTTGACAGATGTTTCAGCACTGTCCGTGTTTGACTGTAAACCATTTTTGTCGCTAAGTTAACATTTCACTTTGTTTCCCACTTTTTAAAACAAAGACGCACTACTGATATCTCACACTGGAATCAAGCCCAAAGCTTTGGAGTTGAGTCTTGATCATCAAACGCCTGGAATTCTTCCTCACTCTCTCAGTCATTTTCTGTAACCGCTTGCTCCTCACGAGGGTCGCAGGTACCCGGAGCCTATGCCTGGGTCAATGGGCTCGAGGCGGGCATTCACCCTGGGCGGGGCGCCAGCCCACCGCAGGGCACACACACACACACACACCATTCCCTCACACACTCACACCTACAGTCAATTTAGAATCCCCAATTCACCTGATGTGCATGTCTTTGGACTGTGGGAGAAACCTGAGTCCCTGGAGGAAATCCACGCCACCATGAGGAGAACGCCTGGAACTGAAAAATCAATTCTTTTTCATTCTAACTGTCCAGCCTCAGAACATTACTTCTACAAATACTAGCGCTCTGGACATCCTTAACCCTTAGAACTCAGAGCGTATTAGTAAAGTCTGATTTCAACAAATATAAACAGTGTGGAACAGTCTAAAACCGGTGTTTGTTTTCGCTCTCCGGAGCCCCTCCCTCTGCGGGTTTTCCCCACCCACTTGTGGGCGGAGACTCTCCTGAAAGTTCAAAGATCTTGTGTTTTTTTCTGTTTGTTTCTAAGACCTAAAATAAAAGAAACGTGGGCGTTTTTTGGTCTTTATAGGCATTTAGCGTGTGACACCATTTTTCAAACCTCAGGTACCGGTTCTAATTATTACATGTTGTTTAAATTACAGTAACTTTGGTTCTACGTGACACAGGAACACCAAACAAAGCTCAGCATGATGTCTGACCCCTCCAGCATCAACACAAACCGGGGGAAACTTCCATAAAGAGTTGTTCGGCCGTATGACGACGATTAACCATTGGTTGCCCTCCTGGCATGGATTCGTTCTCCAAGGGTTAAATCATTCTTTTTCTTTTTCTAATTCTAATTCAGCTTCTAAAGCCAATTGTATCCATTGACCATCAGACTGTGGAGGAAAAACACTTGCGAGCCTGTGATATATGGTAAGGCCCGCGTTGCAGGTAGCCACTGCACAATGCTCAATCACCCATGTAATAAGGAAAAAAATGATAGTAATTTCAGTGCAATCAATACTCCTGCACATTCTGCTTCACCTAGGTGGACCATGGCCTGCTGTGAGCTGTCCGCTCTAAATCAGGAATATAAGTGAGGATGAAACATTTTAGTTAGGGTAAATATGGGACACATTTTGACAGACATTCAGAGCAAGTCCACCAAAACCACAGACCAATTACGGCTCTTATCCACATTATCCGCCTCAGCGTGTTGATATTTATGTTCCCGGCAATTGCCAGATCTGATTCAAGGCATTGTGATTGCGATGTCTCCTGGGCTTTAGCTTGAATGGGACAGTTGGAGACATAAAGCGGACAAAAATGCACCATCAATAGCCTGTTATGAAACGCTGATAAAAGACTACATCACACATACTTGAAAGGGATGTCGATACCACTTAAAAAAGTAGAAGCAAGTGAAACTACAGCATTACAGGAACGGTTAACTGAAAAAAAAAAAAAAAACAAAAAAAAACGTATTCACGCAATTTTCCCCCAAATAAGCCCAAATGAATTTGAACACAAAAGACATGTTTGCTGCCTAAATTCGGCTTCTTTAGTGTCGCACTGGAGTGATGGAATGTGTGTAACACAAAAGAAGTAGCAGCAGAAATACAATATGTATCATGAGGTTTGGCCCCTCGAATTTTAGGCTCTTAGAGAAAGTTAGCAGCTCATTCATACTTCCTAGGGCGGATTTCAGTGTCCAACTAGATGTATTTCCACAAGAAAATGTGAAGTGTGGTTGCGTTTTTGCTATAAAACAAGCGTTTGGAGACACCCATGCCATGGAGATGCACATGCCGTGGACCAAACCCCATTCTTCTGATTCAAAGAACAGTACTTCAGTAATGCACCACTTCAGTAATGCACCACGGAGGCTCTTACCAAGCCATTTATGGGTAAGAATGCTTGAATGCATAGTAGCGTTCATGGGCTCATTATTTTGAATTGAATCACAACAAACCCGACCTCAGTTTTAGTGTCTTGAGGTCTGTTTATGAGTCTAATGCGTGTTTTGCTCTGCATTTTTTACTCCACGTTTGTGTTTTGTCCCTTTGCAGGCACCACATGCGTGACGTTCACTACGAAACACAATGTACTTAAAATGTGCTTAACCCTTTATTTACCCCTGAAAATACACCAAACCCCTTCATTTGAATTAAGTGGTCGTTAATTTCTGACACCAACCCCTTCATTTGACCTTAAAATCAGATTTAAGGCATGAGTGTGAAACCCCTTAATCTTCAACTGAAGGCATTCGTTCAGGAGGTTCTATTATTTAAGGGGCAGATTTGAAAATGTAAGGGGAAAATTCAGTAGTTTTACCCCTTAATCCGCCTTAATCTGTGCACTTTTCCCCTTAATTTTCCTTCATTTCCTGAATGGGAAATTAAGGTCAAAATTAAGGTAATTTTAAGGGGTAAAATGAAGGCGTTGGGTTTCGTAGTGGTTACATTAGGGAGGTCACCTGACCACAAAAATCAATTTTTTTAAACGATCAATATTCGGCCCCAGATCATCTGATTGATTACCTGTGTACAAGCGCAACACGCTGGATATTAACAGAATCGTGCCAAAATTCAATATGGGCTCCGAAGACAAGCGGCACCAAAAAACAGGCGGAAAAAATATAATAATAATAAATAATAATCCTTTAGAAGAACAGTAGTGTGAATGCTGACGCATCACACTAATTAAGCTGTCTTACAAAATGACAATTGGATGCCAAAAACTAGAACTGGCCACAGATGAGCATAAGCACTAACATCACACCTGCCCAGCCCATTAACACAAATCACACTACTCAGCATCACTGGGTGGTTTGACAAAGACCATCACTTTCTAGCCAAAAGCCAACCTTTGAGTTGAAGTGATTTATCAACGTTTGTGCTTAATGAAATGGGCAAGATGTTCATAAACTTTTACGAGAAATGTGCCTTTCTAAAGTCAGTACAGTTCGCAGCCTCGGTGACAAGAACCAGACGTCTGAACTGTTCAATGTCTCCGACAGTTGCCTCAGAGAAAACAACTGTATGAAGCGCTCATAAATAGGACACTGAGTCTCTGTTTTATGATACGTCTCAAGTAAAGCTCTGGCCTTAAACACATTTCAAAGAATCCATTCAGGGCACAGAGGTTCAAGCATCCACTAACACTAGCTAGTAGCCTGCTTGGCCCAAACAGTTACAATACGGCGCAAAATGATTAGATACCCATGCAAATTGTTTAAAGCCATTTTTTCTCAGTGTGTGATCAACATTAGAATAAATGGAAACAAACAAGAAAGCAGAAAAATAATCCAGATTTGGTTCGTTTGTAAAAAAAAAAAAAAGTAGTTGAGCTGGTGAGGAGAACACAGGTCCGGTTCCAGATTCCTCCTCGGTTCCTCCAGCCGTTGTTCGGATTTGTGAAACTCCATCGGCCGCTCCCGATTTAATTTAGTGAAGGACTGATCGAGTCGAACCAGGTTTCTGATGGAAACTACAAGTAATGCTGGACTTCCACAAGAACACACTGATATACCGAACAATTTAACATCACTATTATTGATTATTGATTCCTTTGATCAATGCCGGCATGTTTTTTTTTTGTTGTTGTTCTGACAGCTGCACGTAGCAAAAAATGCATGATGACATCAAACTCTTGAAACTTTTAACAGGAAGGAGTGACGGCGCCGGGCAGCCAGGCTTGGCAGATTTTTTCTTTGACTAAGAAAAACATAAAAGAAAATGGAACTTTGTCCAAATATTCTCTCATTTTATGTTAAATGATGACAGACATACTGCCATGACAGGTATCTTTAAGGCTACTGTCGGTCAGTTTCATATTTCAAAAGTTATAAAAACAGATCCATCCTGTAAAAACTAAAACAGGATACACATAGCATGTTCTGTCACAAAGCTGTTATTGTCCGTAGTCAAAGCACTGGGAGTTCATGAGTTATCTGTTTTGTCACCCCCCCCCCAAAAAAAAAACTATCAACTGCAATTTGCTTGATATTGATGTACTATGTATTTTTCCTGTTATATCCTTCAAAGAAAATGAGTATTGTAATTTAGTGTAACATGTCTCGATGTTAATAGGCAGACATTCTACACTCTGTTCAGACTCAAAGATTATAAAACAGCTGGGCTGATGCTGAAAAAAATGGTTCAGGAATCAATATGGGAGTCAATAAAGGATTGGACTGATAAGCAGAACTGATAATGGCACTGGAATCAATAAAATTGTATCAATTCCCATTCCTTGATGTAAACAAAGTCATTGACAGTGTTTGGATAGGAAATAAGGATTTGTAGAGAACGTTATTGACTCCGTTAGTGTTGATGGAAAACACGAACCAGAATGTCAACAACGTAAAGACAACCATCTTTTTACTACTCAAAACAACCAGTGACCTTCTGTCTTCTGAGTGTGTATAATGTTAAGCATGATACAATAGTGGTAGTTCTAAAAGAAGTCACTATTGAGCACTATTTTGCTACAGAACATGGTAGTGAACTCTGCTTCAAGAAGATAGACTGCAGCCTCCTGTGTGCTTTGCTTGTCCTAAATCAGGAATATGTAAACAGACGACAAAGATGTTGACAAAAGTATTGGGACACACCTGTTTTTCAGGGTTTGGGCCCCTTACTTCTGGTGAAGGACAATCTTAATATTTCAGCAGACCTTCTGGACATTCAGAAGACATTCTGGACAACGACATGCTTCCAACTTTGTGGACCCAGTTTGGGGAAGAATCTTTTTCTATTCCAGCATGACTGTGCCCCAGTGCACAAAGCTAGCCCCATAAAGACATGGCTGGATGAGTTTGGTGTGGAAGAACTTGACTGGTCCACACAGAGTCCTGACCTCAACCCCATCCAGCACCTTTGGGATGAACTGGAACGGAGATTGCGAGCCAGACCTTCTCGTCCAACATCAGTGCCTGACCTCATAAACGCTATACGGCACAAATTCCCACAAATCTTGTGGAAAGCCTTCCAAGAAGAGTAGAAGCTGTTCTAGCAGCGAAGCGGGGACCAACTCCATATTAAAGTCTATGTATTTGAAGGCAATGTCATGAAAGTCCCTGTTGGTGAAATGGTCAGGCGTCCCAATACTTTTGTCTATAAAGGACAAGGTAGGTAGGAGCCATGTAATGGAAGTTAGCCTGAAGCTAGGCTCTCTATTATTCTTCGTCTCTGTGAGGAGGATGGGGACGCAGAGATGAGGCTGGATCAGTGGAGAGCGCGGGGAGTTAAATGGGTCACCCGCCTGCAGTAAACAATCCACCGAGGCGGGAAAAGGAGGCGAGTTGTGTGCAGATAGCATGTTGCTAACCGTGCCGATCCTCTCAATGGCACATGAAACGAGATTCCGATGACAGATATATAGATATACATTAAAAAAGGTTGGCCTGCGTGAGACCATGACAGTGAAACGGCATTAGGTCATATGAATCGTGGCAAGTGTGTGGTTTTCAGCTGCGTGTGAGGGGAAAATCATGGTGGATTTTTTCTTTAGGGAAAATCTCTCAGCTCGTCCTTAAGGACGCTGCCATACCAATACCACCCCCAACACACACACACACACACACAGAAACCGCTGTCAGAGGCGTTGGAAATCTCTTCATATTACGACTGGATTGGCAAACGTGGCTGTCAGCTCGAACAAAACGGTCGCCCGCAAATGAACGACACGCTATGATGGACAAAATGAGCATTTCATCATTTCATTACAAGAAGACCTGTCAGCACACACACCCGCACACACACACACACACACACACATATTTGCACATGTTTGTATGTTTGTCTAGCTCTCTCTGTGGGCTCTACTGTCCACTGACTTATGGATTAATGGGTCCATTACTCCCATAACACCCACCCCCCTAAAAAAACAACAACATTTGGATTTTAGAGTTTCAAAACGTCCCTACAGTTCATTCAGTCCATATATCAAGAAAGCTCTGTTTTGAATTCACTGTTTTTGTGATGTCACTAAAAGAGGTCAAGAGTAGTGTTTTGAATGAGACAATAATGCAGGTGGCTAATCAGAACAGAGATCATTTGCATCTTAAAGGTACAGTAACACAAAAACAGGCTGTTTCAATTCTGAGGGATAAAGAGAGGGCATGGGAAATTATGGTTGTTTCGGGTCCCACGCAAACATGAGTGGACGTCGGAGGTCGGGGTTGCGAGATTTTGCTGTAGTTAAACACAACCCTAACCTATTTTATATGCTCTGAAATGTCCCCTCATGGTGGGGGCACATGTACACTATATGGACAAAAGTATTGGGACACACCTATTTTTTTTAGGTTTTGGGCTAGGCCCCTTACTTCCTGTGAAGGACAACCTTAATGCTTCAGCAGACCAAGACATTCTGGACAACTCCATCCTTCCAACTTCGTGGACACAGTTTAGGGGAAGAAGCTTTTCTATTCCAGCATGACTGTGTCCCAGGGCACAAAGCGAGCTCCATAAAGACATGGCTGGGTGAGTCGGGTGCGGAAGAACTTGAATGGCCCACACAGAGACCTGACCTCAACCCCATCCAGCACCTTTGGGATGAACTCAGTGAACATTAGTGCCTGACCTCATAAATGCTCTACAGAATAAATGGGTACAAATTCCCACAGAAGCACTCCAAAATCTTGTGGAAGTCCCGCAAAGAAGAGTGGAGGCTGTTACAGTTGTAAAGTGGGGGGGCAACTCCATATTAGATTCCATGCATTTGAATGCAGTGTCCTTAAAGTCCCTGTTGGTGGAATGGCCAAGCGTCCCAATACTTTTGTCCATATTGTGTAATGCAACATGCTCTGAAACGTCCCCACAACGTCTTGTCCTGGGGAGCACATGGATCTGGTCCGAGCAAAGAGATAAATACATGGCCACACACACACACACACACACACACACACACACACACACACACACACACACACACACACACACAGGGAGTGAACGACGCCCATTAAAACACCGTGCACGACACACACTGAAGCATCCTGAGTCAAACCCCTCTCACACACCAGAGCCCACCAGCACAATCCTGCCCTTCTCCTGTCCAAGAGTTTCTCCCCCCCACGCTGGGCTACAAACCGTCCAGCCATTCAAACGACCACCAGTTATTGATTTATTAGGACATTTAACATTTTTAAAGGAGCAGGACCCTCCACCCCCCCCCCCCCCAGACGTTTTTCCCTCCAGATCAACTCACCACATCTTCGAAAGCCAGGGGAATGAGTCCAGGATGACCGAAAAAAGCCTCAAAACAGTCCTTTTAAAAATCCCTGGTGACGAAGACCCCCGTCTCCAGCAAATGGCATGGAACACACCGCCACCTCCCCCCACCCCCTAATAATAATAATAATAATAACAATAATGCTGATTATTATTATTATTATTATTAAAATTGCCTAAACGGTGCCCAGATCTGGGCTGGTGTTTTATCCTCCGTCCGTGGAACTGAAGAAGAAGAGAGAGAGAGAGAGAGAGAGGAAGAGAAGTAGAGAAAGAGAGAGAGAGAGGGAGAGAGAGAGAGAGAGAGAGAGAGAGAGAGAGAGAGAGAGAGAGAGAGAGAGATGGAGAAATGCAAGACTGACCAGTAGAGCAAGGGAAACTGGGAGAGAGCGGGAGAGAGAAAGAGAGAGAGGAATAGAGAGAGAGACACACAGACAGTACAGAGAGAGAGGAATAGAGAGAATGAGAGGCAGAGAGAGAGATAGGAATAGAGAGAGAGAGACGCAGAAACAGTACAGAGAGAGCGAGGACTAGATAGAATGAGAGACAGAGAGAGAGGGAGAGAGAGGAATAGCGAGAGAGGGAGGGAGAGAGAGAGATAGAGAAGAGAAACGAAAAAAAAAGAACGAATCCGGATTCCTCGCGCTCGTGGAGACGCAGGAACACGCGCGCGCGTCTCGAGCGTGTCGTCCGTGCGTTTTCAGCGTGAGGACGGCATCATCGAGGAGAGGAGGAGGACACGCGTGGCGCAGGACGAGGGAGAGAGAGGGGGGGATGACAAGCCAATTTGGAAGCGAGGTGATGCTGGATTCAAACAGGGAAAGAGAGAGAGAGAGAGAGAGAGGGAGGAGGGGGGGTGGGAGGTTGAATGGTGGCTTTGGTTGATCCGAGCACCCCCTCGTGGTGGAGCTCTAGCAGCAGAGGCTCCGGTCGACCTTGCTTTCACCTGCATTACATAACCCTGCTGGCCCTTCTAATGATCACTGACATTCACAAGTATATAACCTACTATAATTGTCACAGCTCTATTACTATTAACCTGAGAATACATTTGACTGCATAGACAAAAGTATTGGGACACCGCACCATTCCACAAACAGGGACTTCAATGACACTGCATTCAAATGCACGGGCTTTAATGTGGAGTTGGTCCCCCTTTGCAGCTACAACAGCTTCCACTCTTCTCGGAAGGCTTTCCACAAGATTTCAGTGACAATCATGCTGATAATTTAATTTATAATGATCCAATGCTTGAGTTGGATGATGAGTGGTTGGATGATGAGTGGTTCGCCGAAGAGGAATGAACTTGCTGATAAGAACCAGGGGTTGTGATGTCTGCAAAACAAATACACACCATAAAGTTTTGTGACACTTGGCCATTCCCCCAGCAGGGACTTTAATATGGAGTTGGTCCCCCCTTTACAGCTAGAACAGCTTCCACTCTTCTTGAAAGGCTTTCCACAAGAGTTTCTGTGGGAATTTGTGCCCATTCATTCTGTAGAGCATTTATGAAGTCAGGCACAGATGTTGGATGAGAAGGTCTGGCTCACAATCTCTGTTCCAGTTCGTCCCAAAGGTGCTGGATGGGGTTGAGGTCAGGGCTCTGTGTGAAGTTCTTCCACACTGAACTCATCCAGCCATGTCTTTATGGAGCTTGCTTTGGGTTCTTCCCCAAACTGGGTCCACAAAGTTGGAAGCATGGCGTTGTCCGGAATATCTTGGTATGCTGAAGCATTAAGATTGTCCTTCACTGGAAGTAAGGGCCCTCCTGAATTCAATAATTAAGAGATGTGTCCAAATACTTTTGTCCAAATACTGTACCTAAACTCTCGTTGTTGTATTCTTTATTTAGAACGAGCAAAAGCAGGCTGCATTCCATCTTCCTGAAGCAGAGTTCACTACAATGTTCAAAGGGAGGTTTCTGTAGCAAAACAGTACCCAAAGAAAACAGACGTCTTTCGGATTTACCACTATTTTATCATGCCCAACATTAAGTATATACACTCAGAAGGTCACTGATTGTTTTGAGTAGTAAAAAAAATGGTTGTCTTTCTGTTGTTGACATTCTATCACCAACACTAATGGAATCTGAGTCAATATTCTCTACACAGTTTGGTCTAGAAGCATGGAGTTGTCCAACATGTCTTGGTATGATGAGGCATTAAGATTAAGGCCCTTTTCTGCACACTAAAGCTGTTCTTTTAGCCTGTGGTGGCCCAATACCATCCCTTACCAATAGCCAAGCTAATAAACCAAGTCTATTAGAAGGTTTCTAGATGCTGAGGTTGGGTACGATGACAGTGAGGTGGTGGAATTGCAAGAAAACGTACTCAGTTACAAGTACACTATATGGACAAAAACATTGGGACACCTGACCATTCCCCCAACAGGGACTTTAATGACATTGCATTCAAATACATAGACTTTAATATGGAGCTGGTCCCCTCTTTGCAGCTATAGCAGCTTCCACTCTTGGAAGGCTTTCCACAAGACGACAGGGGTGTCCCAATACTTTTGTCCATAAAGTGTTCTGATACTTAAATAAAGAAAAGAAATGAGGACTGAGAAAACCAGACGAAAACCATAACCACACTGTAATATTCTCACCAAGTTTTGCACAAAATTGGAATGAAGAAAAGTAATGACTGTAATCATGGTGTTGCGCGCCATACTAACAATTCCGGGGCTGACGTGAGTTGTTTGGTGCCGGTAAACAATACAGTTGCATCAGATCGTAATGATGTAATTATGAACAAATGTAGATTCCCCACAATGAACACACATATTTTGCCTGGTGATGCAAAAGTGTCCCAATGCATTGTTACACCCTTATTGAACGAAACCAAGTGAAGTGGCCCCTTTACTTCATGCGTGAACGCAACACAGCACTGAAATTCTTTCTCTGCATTTAACCCATTCACCAATTGAAGCAGTGGCCAGCCACCAACAGTGTATGAGGATGGTACCTTACTTAAGGGCACCTCAGCGGAGCTACCGGCAGTCCTGGGATTCAAACCCACAACCTTCTAATCAGAGGGGCAACTCCCTAACCACCAGACCACCAACTGCCCAAAAAACTGCCTTCAAGCACTGAGCTAATGGGGAATTCCACCAATTTTTCGTAATTTCCCTGTAACTCAGTGGTTATAAGTTATTTAGAGGGGTCTGGTGTGAAATGTTACGTTCTAAAGAAACTTACCAAGTCAGAATTGTTTACAGCAGTGGTGATAGGAACCAGATGTCCAAAGCGTTTAATGCCTGTAAAAGCTACATCACAGGAAACTAGCATGCTGAATCGTTACTGATATGCTGCCTGATGCCTGGGACATTGCTTTGCAAAAGGTTTGAGAGCGTTCATGAAGTCATAGCCGGTTCTGACGACCCGGACGACCCGGACGACCCTGGGGGGAGATTTAATTTTGTAAACCAGGGGTGATGGGAAGTGGAGTGCGTTTGTTTTGTCAGGACAGGGGGCCGTTTCTTCTATTTGTCGAGGGGGGGAGGTTTCGTTTTATTGGTAGTTTTGGGGTTTTGTATGTCAACGCAGGTGTTCGTTCTCTTTTCACGACCAGAAGGATAAAATGCCTACATCACCACTGTAAAGAAAGTTCTCTACAAGGAACGCTTTCACATTAGAACACTCAACAACTTTGTCCACCTCAATGATTCGAAAGTTTTGGAGGAATCGGTGGAATTCCCTTTAACTAAAAAAAACTGCTGTGCGTTCAGCGTCTATCAACACAAGGACTGAAGTTTGTTTAACACTTTACCTGTTAAAACGCCACAGGTTTTCATGTAATAGAAGTAAAATTAAAAAAAAACAATGCAAATGAAAGAAGAAAGAGGAAGTAGTAGAATACTGTCAATTGGTTATCAGCATGGACATCGGTTTTGTTATGAAAAGTACGACAGCTGTGTTCAGTCTTTTGCATATGGTGGTATATTCCTATTCGGTGAGTAGATTAACTCCACCGACTTGACACTGTGGCAGGTTTCAGCCTTCAGACAGAGACAGACAAACTATATGGACAAAAGTATTGGGACACACCTCTTTTTCAGGGTTTGGGCCCCTTACTTCTATGCTTCCAACTTTGTGGACACAGTTTAGAGAAGAACCTTTTCTATTCCAGCACGACTGTGTCCCAGTGCACAAAGCGAGCTCCATAAAGACGTGGCTTGAGGAGTTCAGTGTGGAAGAACTTGACTGGCCACACAGAGCCCTGACCTCAACCCCATCCAACACCTTTGGGATCAACTGGAACAGAGATTGTGATCCAGACCTTCTCATCCAACATCAGTGCCTGACCTCATACATGCTCTACAGAATGAATGGACACAAATTCCCACAGAAACTCCACAATCTTGTGGAAAGATGTCCAAGAAGAGTGGAAGCTGTTATAGGGGTGGCCATATTAAAGTCTATGTATTTGAATGTGATGTCATTTAACTTCCTGTTGGTAGAATGGTCAGGTGTCCCTTATCCATATTTTGGACAAAAATATTCTAGTATTTATTCACTTTCCCATTGATTTTCACTGAAGCCCATGGAACACTAGTAGTAAAACTAACGTCTGGCGCTTATCTTTTACGAAACGCTAAAGAATCAGAAGGGAAATATGCTCATGCGTCCCCTTACAGGCAAACTTTCTGTTTGATGCTTCTCAAACTTTTCTATAATCTCCCTTGTGTTTAATGGTCCGCCACCTTCTGTCTCATTTTAGTTCACAGCTCTTTCGTTTAACCTCTGCTGAAGAATGGGATTTTACATGTGTGTCACAGTAAAAACAGTATCCTAACAGAAAGGTAATTGAAAGAATAATCTTATAGGAATGATTTCTAATAGCTAAATGGTAATCAATTTCTCCAAACACTTTTTAAAGAACAACCCTCTAATTTTCTGTATCCGCTTAATCCTTGCTAGGGTCGTGGGTACTCGGAGTCTGTCCCAGGGTCTACAGGTGCAAGTCTAGGACCCAGACTCAAACCCCCAGCCCTGGAGGTGTGAGGCAACAGTGCTACCCACTGCACCACAATGGGGCCACTTTTTTTTAAAAAACACCTAAATCATTATATGCAGTTTTATTTTGCATATGCAGTGATTATTTATGGCCAGTTTCTTAAGGGACACTAATTCTGAAGTTGGCTGTTCAGGTACCTCAGTAATTAAGTGAAGATGATTCCAGCAAGGCAGGTTTACTACAATCAAGCAATTAACCTTCTACCATGCTCTGTAGCAGGTATAAAAATGTAGACCTGGCACAGCTGACCTAGTATCAAGATGGCAAGAAGAAAAAAAATCAAAGTGACTTTGAAAAAAGATTCATTACTGATGACAGGAGCTTCTTAATAATGGTCAGTGTTGCAGTTGTGCCTTCTTTGTTTCTATATGAAATATTTCTATCCTAATGAGACGTCCTTCCAGGAGAACATCATACTCTATAGCCTTCTCACAACACAGCCCAGTGGAACACCTGTGATAGATTTTTGGACTGATATGTCAGACAACACAACTCCAAAACACCAACTGAGGAAATATCTTCTGGAAGAATGGCGCTTCATCCCTCCAGTTCCAGAGACTTCCAGAGAGTTCCAGAGAATCAGCACTAAAGCCTTTCTGATAGCTTGTGGTGCCCCAATGCCATACTTTACCTTTCTGCTGGAAACTGTACAAATATATATATACACAGAGTCAAACAATATTACTGCGCTTGTCAAGGACTGAAGCATATTAGATGGGAAGCAAAAAGTCAGTTCTCAGTATTGATATATTGTGTACGGGAGACGTTAGAAGGTATAAAGACCTGAATGATTTCGACATGTGTCAAATTGTTATGTCCAGATGACTGGCATCTCCACAACAGCAAGGCTTGAGGGGTGCTCCCTCGAAGGCTATCCCCTCTGGTCCAAATACTAGTGCTTCAAATATTTTAAAGCATGAAGAATATGTCACAACGCAGGGTTCATCCCACTCTGCTGAGTGTGGGGCTCAAAAGCCGCAGACTGGTCAGATTGCCCATGCTAACCCTTGTCCTATAATGCGTGCAGTCATAGGGCTATCATAAGATCTCACAGTCGTAGACCTTGGAGCAACGAAACTTACTTGAATGCAACAAAAATCTCTTGTGTATGTCTAACCATATTGACTGCCATTAGCCTCCGTCAAACTGTAAACAAGATATTTTCCTCGGACGTCCAGAATACTCTTTTGAATGATTATACAACCAGAAAAAATAACAGTAGTGCAAGCCTTAGTGTACAGTGTTTAAAACCTCCAGCAAAACTGCTGTGTTTTACCAGGACAACGTATACTCACACGACGTGATGAAGGAGGCCAACAAATCCTGAGAAACAGATGAACGACAGTCAGTAATGGTAGAACCACAGAATGCATCCATATGGTAAGTGGAGCTAAAATAAAGGATGAGTAAAGAAAGGTTGTTCTAGTAGAGCCAGCTAGAGCATATACAATCAGCTTTATAATTATTGGCACCTTTGTAATGATGGACGAATATAAATGCTCGTTTTTGAGTGTAGGTTTAAGTTACTTAGCTTAATCTTACACTCAAAACATGAGAATCTGAACCTTTAAATAAATGTAGTTTTAAAAGGGCAAAATAATGACAGCAATAGCTATAAATGTAGGCACGCACCTGAAAATACCTGTATCCACTGTCAGGGAAATTCAAATCAACCAGAGCTGTAGTGAATCTGCCACAGTGAAGATCCATGTTTATTTGTCCCCATGCACATTGAGCAGGATAATTACTAGAGAGGAAAAAATGGCCAGTGATCACTGGAGCTTTTTGGGGTCACCAAGTTTTCAAAACCACAATTAGATACCACCCCCGTGGGATCTAAACTCATGAACATAAGCAACTGGAAACTGCTAGACGCTAGATGCTAATGTAACCTTGACTAGAACCAGGTTCTAGAGTCAGATGATACAAAAATAGAGCTTTCCAGCAACAAACACTCACTGTTAAAGGAAGGATGGTGGGAGATCTGGGATGTTCTGGGGAGGGTTTTCCTCCAGAGACACTGGGGACCTTGTTAGGAGTTGTGGCATCATGGATTCTTGTCTTGTTATATATGTTAAGCTTTGTTGTGTGGGACCTCCGGTGTAACGGCCCAATGGAGCAAGAGA
This sequence comes from Alestes dentex, assembly GCA_037576975.1. Classification (NCBI taxonomy): domain Eukaryota; kingdom Metazoa; phylum Chordata; class Actinopteri; order Characiformes; family Alestidae; genus Alestes; species Alestes dentex. Next base: position 1,088 of record JBBIGA010152479.1, on the reverse strand, counting down.
GGTGGGGTAATTCAAGTGGACATGCAAGAGAAGTCTTTTTTTTAAAATAATCCCATATTTCTTGCTTCTTTCTGGCACAGTTAACAAGTCTCTGGTTTCGTTTTCCAGATGATATTGTAAGGGCCACACCCCTTAGCATGAAGTTTACAGTCCCTGGTAGGGAGCAGGAGCAGCACCTCCTGTGCAGGTTCAAACTCTCTTGGCGCTTGAAAAATAGCAGGTTTTCTGGTTGCTCTGTGCTTGCCTCAGATGTTCCTGCACCAGTGCTGTTATCTCTTCTAGTTTCTCCACAAATTCTCCTGTTTTTTAGGCTCTTCTCTCGCAGGAGGTCCAGCAGACTTTTTAAATGCCAAACACAAAGCAGCCTGAAGGGAGAAAAGCTTGTTGAATCTTGTGTTGCTTCTCGATAAGCGAAGAGTAGGCAAATTCTTTCTCTGTATTTAGCCCATTCACCAAGTGAAGCAGCTGGCAGCCAGGAACACAGCACCCAGGGAGCAGTGTGTGGGGATGGTACCCTGCTCAAGGGTACCTCAGTGGTGCCACCATCAGTCTTGAGGTTCAAACCCACAGTTTTCTGATCACAGGACAAACACCCTAACCGCCAGGCCACCAGCTGTCCCATAACTGGTCTCAATCAGTGTGTGAGGCGAGCCTGGACAACTTTGCCTTGTTAAAGACTAACTGTCTGTGCATGGCAAGGTGAGGTCCTTATGCCTTTAATGCATAACAGTTTATCCTTGAGAACAACTGCATCAAAGAATTTGCTACCTGTCTGGCCTTGATGATTCTCAGTGGAACAGCTTCTGGCTACTAGGCTACATAATCACATACAATAAGAATGTATATGTTCCCTTTCTAAGGGGCCGCCAATGTCCATACTAAAGGGTCTTTCAGTGGCTTGTGGGATCTGACTTGCCCGCTGTAAGCTGACATTCATCACATGACCTACAGAACTCTTCTACATCAACACACCATATGGACAAAGGTATTGGGACACCTAACAACAGGAACTGCGTTCAAATACATAGACTTTAATATGGAGTTGGTCCCCCCTTTGCAGCTATAACAGCTTCCACTCTTCTTGGAAG
>JBBIGA010152390.1:0-18493 GCA_037576975.1 Alestes dentex | reverse complement strand
TGTGTGGACATGCATATTTGCTTGTGTGTGCTTTTGGCCAGCTGAATGTTCAGTGTGTCCGCGAGCCTGTGTTCACCGATGTAATCATGAACTTGTAAATGATCAAGGTAATGGGAAACAGCAAAAAAAACAAGGAAAACCGGGGGCGCAGGACTTGCCAGGATCAGCGCTCCGGCGACTGTGGTGACCGGGCCGCGGCACGAGAGGCGCAGGCTCTCCGGCCGAGACTTGTGAAATTCAGCAGTTAGGTCCTTACTGAGGAATTCTCCTGCCAGGACCTCGTTCCCGCCCCTTCTCGCCCCGCCCCCTAAAAACCCACCCACCAGCTTGGCGTGGTACGCTTTCCAACACACACCAAGGAGAGAAACTTGAGGCCTTGATCGGTCAGGTTGTCCAGCAAAGTGCAGCTTCGCCCAGCAAAATATTTCTTTATTTACCGATATAAAAGACATGACAGAGTAATTTTACCCGTACGTGTTACAAGGCCCAAAGTCACATAATATCAAAAACACGGCACATTCTCATTCTAATAAAACATACTTTCCAATATTTATGAATCAAAATAACCCTACCTTCAGTCATCTTATTTCTACATTAAGTAAACCCCAGTCAAACCATAGATTACTATTAAGATTACAGATTAGTATTTTCACTGAGTCTTAATTTTTTTCTTACAATTCCTGTAAGAAAACAGCTGGTAATGGCTATGTGAGTTTAAGCATTAGAGCATGAGCCGACTTCTTGTAGAGTTTATCTTTCCAACGGTTACATCAAACTCTCCCGGGACACTTCCGGTATTCGTCTACCATAAGCTGTCACACTGAGTAAACGATACTGTACCCAAAACTGGATGTACTACAGCGCAATACTGGAAAAACTGGTGCCTTAAAGAAAGGATGATGGCAGGCGCCATTTTCAGACATATAGTGTAAAGCAGTGTGACAGTTCAGCTGTTTATGGCGACGGGAAAGAAAATGTTTCTGTGTCGGCTGGTTCTGAACTACAATCTTCTATATCATCTGCTGGAGGGCAGAAGGACAAAAAGACTGTGTCCAGGCTGTAAGGGATCGGTGAGGACATTCCCTGCCCCTTTCCTGAGTTGCAGGACTCATTCTGCCAAAAATCACATCACCAAAATACACACATACCCTATTACTCCATATTTCCATCTTAAGTTGAATAGGATTTCCTTAGTATACTGTTTGCTGGCGCCGCATCACTCCACATATATATATATATATATAAACTACTGCACATGTTGCACGAAAACTACTGGACAGAGCTCTGGCTACTATGATGGCTGGGACCAAGGCACGTGCTGCACAGGTTGAGACCTGTGAAATTAAGCAGTTAATTCCTGGCTGAGGAAGTCTTGGGCAGGGACCCACCTCTCCCTCCCAATCCACCAGATTTTGCATGCCATTCTAGTGCTGACTCGAGTCCAGGAGTCGGGACGCACAGTACATCGGGGTGCCCGCAGCTTCCAAAACCTCTGGTAAGGCCAGCTTGACCCAGACACACACGAAAAACACGCAGAATGGGCATGCAAGAGGCCAACTGCAACTTTACATACACAGGAACTGGAGTCTATCGGCTATCAGGACGCAAAAAGCAGTTTATCTTCATCTCCCTTCTTAGATCATTTGGCGTTGAAGGTGATTGCTGTGATCGGTGCGATTGCGCAGATTTTTTCGTCCAGCCTCTCGCCACGTGCAGCCTGGCTGTCCAAAACAATGGTGCTGAAACGACACGTGGATGTCATCTTCTCTTAGGCAGTCGGGGGAGAGGTCCTTTCAGCACTTTGAACAGCGCCTGATGAGGAGCGCTTGTCGGTCGCGATAAACTTCTTATTTGTGTAGCTTCGGTCAGTTTAATTTTAATTTTTTTGACCGGTATCACAGACATGTCAGAGTCTTTTCATTGTTCGTGTTACTCAGTACAAAATCACAGCATGTCAATAATAAAGCAAAACTTCCTTCTAATGAAACACATTTTCCCTCTTTACTTTAATAATCAAAGCAACCCTGAGTTCATTAAAGAAAATCCATTCATGCGGTAGACTGAGAAGTATTTTCACTGAGCCTGAATTTAATTTATGCCCACAATTACTGAAATAAATAAAACAGCTGCTAATGACTGTCAGTTTAGGAATTAATGCATGACCTGAAGAGACGCAAAGTGTAGCTTTCCTGCGGTTCCGTCGAACAATAACAGCATGATATAACCGTCCAGAATGAGCTGTCGCTCAAAGGAAATAGCTATGTTGACAAAACTGCATGTACTGGAGCACAAAACCACAGTAAACTGGCAGAACTTTTAGAAAGGATGATGGCCGGCGCCATTTTAAGTCGCACGCCACAACAACGGATGTAATTGGCTTGTAAGCCATATTAGTGCATTGACCACCTTATAAACTCTACTGAACTTTCTGTTTACATGTTACACAACCTGTGTGCGTAGCTGCAAACTTTTACATTCCACGACGTTGAAAAAGAGGACAAAGAATGAGACATGCGAGAGTCGCCACAAAATGTCGGCTTGCCACGTGAAGCGACGCGCCACACTTCCCTCTTGTGGCAACATTCATATTACAGCTTTTTCAAGAAGCCTCTCATTTGATCAACACCCGAAATGAGACTTGTGTGCTAATTTTCACTTGTTTTCCTTTTAAGTAAAGTATTACTTTGGATGATTATCAGTATTTGGTATTAGTAATATCGCAACTGATTGAAACAGTAAAGTAAAAATAAACTGTAAATTATTTTTTTCATTTACGCTGAGAGCTTCAGGATACGTTCTGCCAATTTCTCTGTATTGCCAACGGCCTCGCCCCGCCCCCAACCCAACCCTCCACTATGCGTATATAAGCAACGGCTCACATGGGGTACAACCATAAACGGATGCGAGTTTCGGTTGAACAGGTGAAGGTACCAGTATGCTGACAGTCGCTTCTCGGTTGTATTGCTTCGCTCTGCGAAACGTTCCTTTATTTACCGGCATAAAAGACAGGCCAGGGTGGAGCCATCGCTGGACCACCTAAAGTTTGCTTACCGACCCCGTATCAGCGTGGAGGACGCCATCACCTACCTGCTGAACCAGGCTTATTCCCATTTCGACATTTTTGGGAACACTGTGAGGTTCATGGTTTTTTACTTCTCTAGTGCTTTTAACACGATCAGACCATCACGCTGGGGAATAAGCTTACGGAAATGCAGGTAGACGCCCCACTGCTGGCTTGGATTTGCGGACTATTTAACAAATCGACCACACCATGTCCGGCTGAAGAGCCGCCTCGAGTTTCAGTAGAACAGGAAAAGGCATGTGGAGTCTGACAGTCGCATCTCAGTTGTATAATTTGCTTCGCTCTGCAAAATGTTCCTTTATTTACCGGCATAAGAAACATGCCAGGATATTTTCCCCGTTCCTGTTACTCGGTCACAGAATATCTAAAAGCATATTTTCCTTCTTTATGAATCCAAGTAACGCTCAATCAGCGTATTTCCATTTGAAATAATCCGCATTCACTGAATAATGTTTCAATTTATTCTGAATGTAATATATTCTTACAATTGTAATAGAACAGCTGCTAATGTGTACGTGAGTGTAGGCATTCAGGCATGTGCCGAAGACTTGGGAAATTTTGCTTTTCAACGGTTATGGCAATCCCTCGCGGGGCCATCCCAATATTCGTGTACAATAAACTGTTACACAAAGTGCACAGAGCTGTACCCAAAACTGAATGCACTGGGGCACAAAACTAGAGTGCACTGGTGTATTGCAAAAAGGATGACGGCCGGCGAAATTTTGAGTAGCTCGCAACACTAACAGATGGACTCGGCTACAAAGCCATTTTAGTGCATTATCCACCTAAGACACTCCAATTAGCACTTTGTTTACACGTTATACAACATACACGTCATACAACATATGTTCGTAGCTGCACACATTTAAAATCTTACAAAACTGTACAAGACGAGAAAGCATGAGACAGGGGACAGACGCCACAAAATGTCGGCTCGGCACGAGAAGCGAAACGCTACTCTGCGCTTAAATGGAAACAGCCATATTACAGCTTTTTAAAAAGCCTGACACTTTGTCAAGGTAACAAACGGCTATTACACGCGCAGACAGTAGTGTATAAGCATCAGCAGTAGCGTCAGTTCAAGTCTGTAATCAGTAGAAAAATGTACTTCACATGAAAGAACATATTGACCTATCAGTCTTGGTGTGTGGACATGCATATTTACTTGTGTGTGCTTTTGGCCAACTTAATGTTCAGTGTGTCCGCGAGCCTGCGTTCACCGATGTGATCATGAGCTTGTAAATGATCAGGGAAATGGGAGACAGCAAAAAAACAGGGAAAACCGGGGTTGCAGGACTTGCCAGGCTCAGCACTCCGGTGACTGTGGTGTCCGGGCGCAGGCTATACGGCCGAGACCTGTGAAATTCAGCAGTTACTTCCTGACTGAGGAATTCTCCTGCCGGGACCTCGCTCCCGCCCCGCACCGCCCCGCTCCCAATAACCCACCCACTGGGCGGGTTTATGTAACAGGACTCGCACTGTAGATCCATGAGCAGATGGGTTTTTTTGAATCAGGAGAAAGAACGAGACGGGTGACAGTCGCCTCTTACGTAGTTGTTCAGATTCGCTCAGTAAATTGTAAAAGACATGTCAGGTTCCTTTCCCCGTTCGTGTTACTCGGCATAAAAGACGAGGCAAAATCTCCTTTTAATAAAACATATTTGTTTTCTTTTCTTTATAAATCAAAGTAACCCTTAGTTAAGTGAGCGTACTTCTGCGTTCAATAAACCCCCTTCACTCCATGGACTGAGTAGTATTTCCATCGTGTCTGAATTTCAATTCAACGGTAAAGCTGACGGAGACCCCCAGCTTGGCATGGAACGCTTTCCAACGCACACCAAGGAGAAAAACTGGGGGCCTTGATCTGACAGGTTGTCCTCCAGAGTGCAACTTCGCCCAGCAAAATGTTTCTTTATTTACCGATATAAGAGACATGACAGAGTATTTTTACCCGTACGTGTCACACGGCCCAAAGTCACATAATATCAAAAACAAGGCACATTCTCATTCTAATAAAACATATTTTCCAATCTTTATGAATCAAAATGATCATAACGTCAGTCATCGTATTTCTGCATTAAGTAAACCCCATTCAAACCATAGATTAGTATAAAGATTACAGATTAGTATTTTCACTCAGTCTGAATTTATATTTTTCTTACAATTCCTGTAAGAAAACAGCTGGTAATGGCTATGTGAGTTTAATCATTAAAGCATGAGCCGAATTCTTGCAAAGTTTGTCTTTCCAACGGTTACATCAAACTCTCCCGGGACCCTTCCGGTATTCACCTACCATAAGCTGTCACACTGAGTAAACGATACTGTACCCAAAACTGGATGTACTACAGCACAATACTGGAAAAAATGGTGTCTTAAAGAAAGGATGATGGCCGGCGCCATTTTGTGAACCACGATAACGGTAAATGTACTTGGTTACAAAATCATGTGAATGTATTAACCCTCTAAATAAACACTACTCTGCATTTTGTTTAAATGTGAAACACGGTGTGTGGTTCAAGTATACATTTTAAATTCCAAAAAGTCTAAAAGAGAGGGAAAAATGAGACCGGCGAAGATCCGTTAAAATGTCGGCTCACTACGAGAAGTGAAGAGACACTCTGTCCTCTAGTGGCAACATCCATATTACAGTGCTTTAAAGAAGCCTGTCGTTTTGTCCAGGCCACAAACGGCCATTACACGCACAGACAGTATATAGACAGCAGCAGTGGAAATTTGTCTAGACTGCTGATTAGAATGATCATTTTACTTTATCAGTGTGTTTCATTCATGCATATGACATAACATATGATGACTGATTTGATATTGTATTTTGAAAATATTTTAAAACTGAGAATTCATTTTCAATGTTGCATTAATCTGAAAAGGTTTTATTTCGGAGTGTTTCAAAATTGGTCAGAACTACTATTACTCTTCCATGCTAATTCTCACTTGTTTGTTTTATTTCTTAAAGGACTATTTTGGAGGATTATCAGTATTGCTTATCAGAATCAGAATCTCGTTTATTTGCCAAGTATGTGAGCAAACACATACAAGGAATATGATTCCGGCCAATTGCATCTCTCGGGTACAGCAGTATGGAACAACAAAAATACGTAAAGTCACTATGAACAACATGCTGAACAAAATAATATACAATAATTCACAATCTTCAATATGAGTATGCAGTATGGCTTTATATTTATGAGTATGACACATAATACATGTATATAATTATTATTTTTAGATATGTGTCTATCCCATTCATTATGTATGTATGTACATATGCATGCCCGTGCACACATCCACATATACACATACGCACACATATGCACATAAATTCATAACTGTATGAATGAAGATTGTAATAACGATCAAAATCTTATATACAGAACGATACAAGTATACAGAATATATACCACAGAGCGTACATGAGGTGCAGTTTCAGTCATATAGTGTGAAGCATTGTGACAGTTCAGCTGTTTATGGCGACGGGAAAGACACTGTTTCTGTGTCGGCTGGTTCTGATCTACAATGTTCTATATCATCTGCTGGAGGGCAACAGGACAAAAAGTCTGAGTCCAGGCTGTGAGGGATCTATGAGGATTCTACCTGCTCATTTCCTGGTTCTTGAGAGGTACAGCTTCCACCTGTCTCAGGAAGTACATCCTCTGCCTGGTCTGTTAAGAAAGATTAGAATTAAAACTGATTGACGCATTTTTTCTAAAATGCTTTTTTCTTTTTCTTACCTTTTTAATTTTGCTGAGATTTGCAGGACTGATTCTTCCAAAAATCACATCACCAAAATACACACATACCATATTACGCCATATTTCCATCTTAAGTTGACTAGGATTTCCTTTAGACATTGTTTGTTGGCGCCTCATCCCCCCACATATATATATATAAATATATATAAACTACTGCACAGGTTGCACGTAAAAGACCGATTGCATCCATCAGCCCTTGGTGTGTGGACATGTGTATGTGTATTGTTCGGCCTACTGCAAGTTCGGTGTTCCAGGCTCAGAGCTCTGGGTACTATGATGGCTGGGACCATGGCACGTGCTGCACAGGCGATCCGGTTGAGACCTGTGAAATTCAGCAGTGAATTCCTGGCTGAGGAAGTCTTGGGCAGGGACCCACCTCTTCCTCCCAATCCACCAGATATTGCATGTCATCCTCGTGCTGACTCGAGTCCAGGAGTCGGGACGCACAGTACATCGGGGTGCCCGCAGCTTCCAAAACCTCTGGTAAGGTCAGCTCGACCAAGCCCCCGTACAAAGGTCCCTGAGACACACGAAAAACAAGGAGAATGAGCATGCGAGAGTGCAACTGCAACTTCACATAGACCGGAACTGGAATCAATCGGCTATCAGGAAGCAAAACACAATTTCTCTACATCTCCCTTCTTAGATCATTTTTGTCGTTTATAGTTCCGCGTTGACGGTGATTTCTGTGATCGGTGCGCTTGCGCAATTTTTTTTCGTCCAGCCTGTAGCCACGTGCAGCCTGGCTGTCCAAAACAATGGTGCTGAAACGACACGTGGATGTCATCTTCTCTTAGGCAGACGGGAGAGAGGTCCTTTCAGCACTTTGAACAGCGCCTGATGAGGAGCGCTTGTCGCTCGCGATAAACTTCTTGTGTTGCTTCGGTCAGTTTCATTTTAATTTTTTGACCGGTATCACAGACTTGTCAGAGTCTTTTTATTGTTCGTGTTACTCAGTACAAAATCACAGCGTATCAATAATAAAGCAAAACTTCCTTCTAATGAAACACATTTTCCCTCTTTACTTTTATAATCAAAGCAACCCCGAGTTCATTAAAGAAAATCCATTCATGCGTTAGACTGAGTAGTATTTTCACTGAGCCTGAATTTAATTCATGCCCACAATTACTGAAATAAATAAAACAGCTGGTAATGACTGTCAGTTTAGGCATTAATGCATGACCTGATGAAACGCAAAGTGTAGATGTCCTGCGGTTCCGTCCAACAATAACAGCATGATGTAACCGTTCAGAATGAGCTGTCGCTCAAAGGAAATAGTTATGTTGACAAAACTGCATGTACTGGAATATAAAACTACAGTAAACTGGCAGAACTTTTAGAAAGGATGATGGCAGGCGCCATTTTAAGTCGCACGCCACAACAACGGATGTAATTGGCTAGTAAGCTATATTAGTGCAAGCTGTGTGCGTAGCTACAAACTTTTACATTCCACGACGTTGAAAAAGAGGACAAAGAATGAAACATGCGAGAGTCGCCACAAAATGTCGGCTTGCCACGTGAAGCGACGCGCCACACTTCCCTCTAGTGGCAACATTCATATTACAGCTCTTTCAAGAAGCCTCTCATTTGATCAACACCCGAAGTTACACTTGTGTGCTAATTTTCACTTGTTTTCTTTTTCCGTAAAGTATTACTTTGGACGATTATCAGTATTTGGTATTAGTAGTATTCCAACTGATTGAAACAGTAAAGTAAAAATAAACTGTAAATTATTTTTTCATTTATGCTGAGAGCTTCATGATACGTTCTGCCAATATCTCTGTATTGCCTACGGCGTCGTCCCGCCCCCAGCCCAACCCTCCACTATGCGTATATAAGCAACGGCTCTCATGGGGTACAACCATAAACGGATACGAGTTTCGGTAGAACTGGAGAAGGTACGAGGAGGCTGACAGTCGCTTCTCGGTTGTATTGCTTCGTTCTGCGAAATGTTCCTTTGTTTACCGGCAAAAAAGACAGGCCAGGGTGGAGGCATCGCTGGAACCCCTACTGTTTGCTTACCGACCCCGTATCAGCGTGGAGGACGCCATCACCTTCTGAACCAGGCTTATTCCCATTTGGACATTGTTGGGAACACTGTGAGGGTCATGGTTTTTGACTTCTCTAGTGCTTTTAACACGATCAGACCATCACGCTGGGGAATAAGCTTACGGAAATGCAGGTAGACGCCCCACTGCTGGCTTGGATTACGGACTATTTAACAAATCGACCACACCATGTCCGGCTGATGAGCTGCCGCGAGTTTCAGTAGAACAGGAAAAGGCACGTGGAGGCTGACAGTCGCATCTTAATTGTATTGCTTCGCTCTGCAAAATGTTCCTTTATTTACCGGCATAAGAAAAATGCCAGGGTATTCTCCCCGTTCCTGTTACTCGGTCACAGAATATCAAAAAGCATATTTTCCTTCTTCATGAATACAAGTAACGCTCAATCAGCGTTTTTCCATTTGAAATAATCCGCATTCACTGAATAATGTTTCAACTGATTCTGAATGTAAAATATTCTTACAATTGTAATAGAACAGCTGCTAATGTCTAAGTGAGTGTAGGCATTCAGGCATGAGCCGAAGACTCGGAAAATGTTGCTTTTCAACGGTCTCCCCGTTCCTGTTACTCGGTCACAGAATATCAAAAAGCATATTTTCCTTCTTCATGAATCCAAGTAACGCTCAATCATCGTATTTCCATTTGAAATAATCCGCATTCACTGAATAATGTTTCAACTGATTCTGAATGTAAAATATTCTTACAATTGTAATAGAACAGCTGCTAATGTCTATGTGAGTGTAGGCATTCAGGCATGAGCCGAAGACTTGGAAAATTTTGCTTTTCAACCGTTATGGCAATCCCTCCCGGGGCCCTCCCAATATTCGTGTACAATAAACTGTTACACAAAGTACACGGAACTGTACCCAAAACTGAATGCACTGGGGCACAACACTAGAGTACACTGGTGTATTGCAAAAAGGATGACGGCTGGCGAAATTTTGAGTCGCTCGCAACACTAACAGATGTACTCGACTACAAATCCATGTTAGTGCGTTATTCACCTAAGACACTCAAATTAGCACTTTGTTTAAACGTTATACAACATATGTTCGTAGCTGCAAACATTTAAAATCTCACAAAACTGTACAAGACGCCACAAAATGTCGGCTCGGCACGAGAAGCGAAACGCTACTCTGCGCTTAAATGGAAACCATTTTGTCAAGGCAACAAACGGCTATTACACGCGCAGACAGTAGTGTATAAGCATCAGCAGTAGCATCAGTTCAAGTCTGTAATTAGTAGCAAAACATATTTCACATGAAAGAACATATTGACCTATCAGTCTTGGTGTGTGGACATGCATATTTGCTTGTGTGTGCTTTTGGCCAACTGAATGTTCAGTGTATCCGCGAGACTGCGTTCACCGATGTGATCATGAAGAGGCGCAGGCTATCCGGCCGAGACCTGTGAAATTCAGCTGTCAGTTCCTGACCGAGGAATTCTTCTGCCGGGACCTCGCTCCCGCCCCGCACCGCCCCGCTCCCAATAAACCCACCCACTGGGCGGTTTATGTAACAGGACTCGGACTGTAGATCCATGAGCAGATGGGTTTTTTGAATCAGGAGACGGAACGAGACGGGTGACAATCGCCTCTTATGTAGTTGTGCAGATTCGCTCAGCAAATTGTAAAAGAGTTAGGTTAGGTTCCTTTCCCCGTTCGTGTTACTCGGCATAAAAGATGAGGCAAAATCTCCTTTTAATAAAACATATTTGCTTTCTTTTCTTTATAAATCAAAGTAGCCCTTAGTTAAGTGAGCGTACTTCTGCGTTCAGTAAACCCCCTTCACTACATGAACTGAGTAGTATTTCCATCGTGTCTGAATTTCAATTCAACGGTAAAGATGAGGGAGACTCCCAACTTGACGTGGAACGCTTTCCAACACGCACCAAGGAGAAAAACTGGGGGCCTTGACCAGACAGTTTGTCCTCCAGGGTGCAGGTTCGCCCCGCAAAATGTTTCTTTATCTACCAATATAAAAGACATGACAGAGTATTTTTACCCGTACGTGTCACACGGCCCAAAGTCACATAATATCAAAAATAAGGCATATTCTCATTCTAATAAAACATATTTTCCAATCTTTATTAAACAAAACGACCATAACTTCAGTCATCGTATTTCTGCATTAAGTAAACCCCATTCAAACCATAGATTAGTATTAAGATTACAGATTAGTATTTTCACTAAGTCTGAATTTATACTTTTCTTACAATTCCTGTAAGAAAACAGCTGGTAATGGCTATGTGAGTTTAATCATTAAAGCATGAGCCGAATTCTTGCAAAGTTTGTCTTTCCAACGGTTACATCAAACTCTCCCGGGACCCTTCCGGTATTCGCCTACCATAAGCTGTCACACTGAGTAAGCGATACTGTACCCAAAACTGGATGGACTACAGCGCAATACTGGAATAAACTGGTGTCTTAAAGAAAGGATGATGGCCGGCCCCATTTTGTGTAACACGACAACGGTAAATGTACTTGGTTACACAACCATGTGAATGTATTAACCCTCTAAATAAACACTATTCTGCATTTTGTTTAAATGTGAAACACCGTGTGTGGTTCAGTATATATTTTAAATTCCAAAAAGTCAGAAAGAGAGGGAAAAATGAGACCGGCGGAGATCCGTTAAAATGTCGGCTCACTACGAGAAGCGAAGAGACACTCTGTCCTCTAGTGGCAACATCCATATTACAGTCCTTTAAAGAAGCCTGTCGTATTGTCTAGGCCACAAAGGGCCATTACACGCACAGACAGTATATAGACTGCTGACAAGAATTATCATTTTACTTTATCAGTGTGTTTCTTTCATGCATATGACATAACATATGATGACTGATTTGATATTGTATTTTGAAAATAGTTTAAAACTGAGAATTCATTTTCAATGCTGCATTAATCTGAAAAGGTTTTATTTCGGTGTTTCAAAATTGGTCAGAACTACTATTCGTCTTCCATGCTAATTCTCACTTGTTTGTTTTATTTCTTAAAGGACTGTTTTGGAGGATTATCAGTATTGCGTATCAGAATCAGAATCTCGTTTATTTGCCAAGTATGTGAGCAAACACATACAAGGAATTAGATTCCGGCCGATTGTATCTCTCGGGTACAGCAGTGTGGAACGACAACAATACGTAAAGTCACTATGAACAATATACTGAACAAAATAATATACAATAAATTGACAATCTTCAATATGAGTGTGCAGTATGGCTTTATATTCATGAGTATGACCCATATTAATACATGTATATAATTATTTGTAGATATGTGTCTATCCTATTCATAATATATGTATGTGCATATGCATGCCCGTGCACACATCCATATATACACATACGCACACATATACACATAAATTCATAACTGTATGAATGAAGATTGTAATAACGATCAAAATCTTATATACAGAAAGATACAAGTATACAGAATATATACCACAGAGTGTACATGAGGTGCAGTTTCAGTGTGAAGCAGTGTGACAGTTCAGCTGTTTATGGCGACGGGAAAGAAACTGTTTCCGTGTCGGCTGGTTCTGATCTACAATCTTCTATATCATCAGCTGGAGGGCAGCAGGACAAAAAGTCTGTGTCCAGGCTGTGAGGGATCTGTGAGGATTTTCCCTGCTCTTTTCCTGATGCTTGAGAGGTACAGCTTCCAGCTGTCTCAGGAAATACATCCTCTGCCTTGTCTGTTTAGAAAGAGTAGAACTGAAACTGATTGACAATTTTTTTCTAAAATGCTTCTTACTTTTTCTTAACGTTTTATTTTTGCTGAGAGTTGCAGGACTCATTCTGCCAAAAATCACATCACCAAAATACACACATACCATATTACTCAATATTTCCATCTTAAGTTGATTAGGATTTCTTTTGGATACTGTTTGTTGTCGCCGCATCCCTCCATATATATCAATATAAACTACTGCACATTAAATACCCATTGCATCCGTCAGCCCTTGATGTGTGGACATGTGTAGGTGTGTTGTTCGGCCTACTGAAGGTCTGGTGTTCCAAGCTCAGAGTTCTGGCTACTATGATGGCTGGGACCATGGCACGTGCTGCACAGGTTGAGACCTGTGAAATTCAGCAGTTAATTCAAGGCTGAGGAAGTCTTGGGTAGCGACCCACCTCTCCCTCCCAATCCACCAGATTTTGCATGGCATCCTAGTGCTGACTCGAGTCCAGGAGTCGGCACGCACAGCACATCGGAGTGTCCGCAGCTTCCAAAACCTCTGGTAAGGCCAGCTCGACCAAGCCCCCGTACAAAGGTACCTGAGACACACGAAAAACAAGGAAAATGAGCATGCGAGAGAGCAACTGCAACTTCACATACACAGGAATTGGAATCAATCGGCTATCAGAACGCAAAAAACAATTTCTCTTCATCCCCCTTCTTAGATTATTTTTTTCGTTTATAGTTCCTCGTTGACGGTTATTTCTGTGATCGGTGAGCATGCGCAGATTTTTTTGTCCAGCCTCTCGCCACGTCCTGCCTGGCTGTCCAAAACAATGGTGCTGAAACGACACGTGGATGTCATTTACTCCCAGGCAGTCGGGGGAGAGGTCCTTTCATGACTTTGAACATCGCCTGAATAGGAGCGCTTCTCGGTCGCGATAAACTTCTTAGTTGTGTAGTTTCGGTCAGTTTCATTTTTACTTTTTTGACCGGTATCACAGACGTGTCAGAGTCTTTTCATTGTTCGTGTTACTCAGTCCAAAATCACAACATGTCAGTAATAAAGCAAAACTTCCTTCTAATGAAACACGTTTTCCTCTTTACTTTTATAATCAAAGCAACCCGGAGTTCATTAAAGAAAATCCATTGATGCGGTAGACTGTGTAGTATTTTCACTGAGCCAGAATTTAATTTATGCCCACAGTTACTGGAATAAATAAAACAGCTGCAAATGATTGTAAGTTTAGGCATTAATGCATGAACTTAAGAGTCGCAAAGTGTAGCTTTCATGCGGTTCCGTCGCAAATTAACAGCACGATTTAATCGTTCAGAATGAGCTGTTGCTCAAAGGAAATAGCTATGTTGACAAAACTGCATGTACTGGAGCACAAAATTACAGTAAACTGGCAGAACTCTTAGAAAGGATGGTGGCCGGCGCCATTTTAAGTCGCACGCCACAACAACGGACGTAATTGGCTAGTAAGCCATATTAGTGCATTAACCACCTTATAAACTCTATTGAACTTTCTGTTTACATGTTACACAACCTGTGTGCGTAGCTGCACACTTTTACATTCAACGCCGTTGAAAAAGAGGACAAAGAACGAGACATGCGAGAATCGCTACAAAATGTCGGCTTGCCACGTGAAGCGACGCGCCACACTTCCCTCTAGTGGCAACATTCATATTACAGCTCTTTCAAGAAGACCCTCATTTGATCAACACCCGAAATGACCATAACGTCTGCCAACTTAAAATGTCACTCTCAAAGAAATTGCATTCCGGCAATAGAAAGGAAAGCTTTACTTAAAATATGTTCATATATTTTGTGTACTTCACATTTCAACGGTCAAGCTGACGGAGACACCACAGCTTGACATGGAACGCTTGGTAAGTGTACAGTTATATAGGAACACGGTCTTTCTGGCATGGGGAGCACATAAGAAAACACTGACATGAAAGATTATATTGTTTTCTTACAAAATAACTAAAAACGAGCAACACTTATATTACAGTTACATTAATCCGAAAAGATTTTATTTCTAAGTGTTTCAAAGTGGCTTAGAACTACATTTAATTTTCACTTCTTTTCCTTTTCCGTAAAGTATTACATTGGATGATTATAAATATTAGGTTTTAGTAGTATCGAAACTGATTGAAAGAGTAAAGTAAAAGTAAACTGTAAATTATTTTTTCATTTACACTGAGAGCTGCAGGATGCGTTCTGACAATTTCTCTGTACTGGCTCCGGCCTCGCCCCGCCCCCAACCCGACCCTCCACTATGCGTATATAAGCAACGGCTCTCGTGGGGTGCAACCATAACCTCAACCATAAACTCGTGGGGTGCAACCATACAACTTCTCAGTTGTATATGAAAAAGCACGTGGAGGCTGACAGTCGCTTCTCAGTTGTATTGCTTCGCTCTGCGATATTTTCCTTTAATTATCGTTATAACAAACATGCCAGGGTACTCTCCCCGTTCCTGTTACTCGGTCACAGAATATCGAAAAGCATATTTTTTCTTCATGAATCCAAGTAACGCTTAATCAGCGCATTTCCATTTGAAGTAATTCGCATTCACTGAATAATGTTTCAATTGATTCCGGATGTAATATATTCTTACAATTGTAATAGAACGGCTGCTAATGTCTATGTGAGTGTAGGCATTCAGGCATGAGCCGAAGACTTGGAAAATTCTGCTTCTCAACGGTTATGGCAAAGCCTCCCGGGGCCCTCCCAGTATTCGTGTACAGTAAACTGTTAAATAAAGTACACGGTTCTGCACCCAAAACTGAACGCACTGGAGCACAAAACTACAGCGAACTGGTGTCTTGCAAAAAGGATGATGGCCGGCGCCATTTTGAGTTGCTCGCAACACCAACAGATGTACTCCGCTACAAAGCCATGTTAGTGAATTAACCACCTAATTCACTCCAGTTACCGCTTTGTTTACATGTTATACAACATGTGTTCGTAGCTGCACACATTTAAAATCCTACAAAACTGTACAAGACAAGAAAGCATGAGACGGGACAGACGCCGCAAAATGTCGCCTCGGCACGAGAGGCGAAACGCTACTCTGCGCTTAGCTGGAAACAGCCATATTACAATTCTTTAAAAAGCCTGACACTTTGTCAAGACAACAAACGGCTATCACACGCGCAGACAGTAGTGTATAAGCATCAGCAGTAGCATCAGTTCAAGTCTGTAATTAGTAGTAAATCATTTTTCACATGAAAGAACATATTGACCTATCAGTCTTGGTGTGTGGACATGTATATTTGCTTGTGTGTGCGTTTGGCCAACTGAATGTTCAGTGTATCCGCGAGACTGCGTTCACCGATGTGATCATGAAGAGGCGCAGGCTATCCGGCCGAGACCTGTGAAATTCAGCAGTTAGGTCCTGACTGAGGAATTCCTCTTTCCGGGACCTCGCTCCCGCCTCGCACCGCCCCCTAAAAACCCACCCACTGGGCGGGTTTATGTAGCAGGACTTGCACTGTAGACCCAAAAGCAGATGTGTTTTTGTGATTCAGGAGAAAGAACGGGACGGGTGACGTTCACCTCTTACATAGTTGTTAAGATTCGCTCAGCAAATTGTGTCAGGGTCTTTTCCCACTCCGTGTTACTCGGCACAAAAGATAAGGCAAAATCTCCTTTTAATAAAACATGTATAATTTCGTTTCTTTATAAATCAAAGTAACCCTTAGTTAAGCGAGCGTATTTCTGCTTTCAATAAACTCCGTTTATTACATGGACTGAGTAGTATTTCCATCGTGTCTGAATTTCAATTCAACGGTAAAGCTGACGGAGACCCCCAGCTTGGCGTTGTACGCTTTCCAACACACACCAAGAAGAAAAACTAGAGGCCTTCATTGGACAGGTTGTCCAGCTAAGTGCAGCTTCGCCCAGCTAAATATTTCTTTATTTACCGATATAAAAGACATGACAGAGTATTTTTACCCGTACGTGTTACACGGCCCAAAGTCACATAATATCAAAAGTACGGCACATTCTCATTCTAATAAAACATACTTTCCAATATTTATGAATCAAAATACCCTACCTTCAGTCATCGTATTTCTGCATTAAGTAAACCCCATTCAAACCATAGATTAGTATTAAGATTACAGATTAGTATTTTCACTGAGTCTGATTTTTTTTCTTACAATTCCTGTAAGAAAACAGCTGGTAATGGCTATGTGAGTTTAAACATTAAGGCATGAGCCGAGTTCTTGCAAACTTTATCTTTCCAACGGTTACTTAAAACTCTCCCGGGTCCCTTCCAGTATTCGCCTACCATAAGCTGTCGCACAGCGTAAACAATACTGTACCCAAAACTTGATGTACTACAGCGCAATACTGGAATAAACTGCTGTCTTAAAGAAAGGATGATGGCCGGCGCCATTTTGTGTACCACGACAACAGTAAATGTACTTGGTTACGAAACCATGTGAATGTATTAACCCTCTTATAAATACTACTCTGCATTTTGTTTAAATGTGAAACACCGTGTGTGCTTTCAGTATACATTTTTAATTCCAAAAAAGTCTAAAAGAGAGGAAAAAATGAGACCGGCGAAGATCCGTTAAAATATCGGCTCACTACGAGAAGCGAAGAGACACTCTGTCCTCTAGTGGCAACTTCCATATTACAGTACTTTACAGAAGCCTGTCGTTTTTTCTAGGCCACAAAGGGCCATTACACGCACAGACAGTATATAGGCAGCAGAATTGGACAGTTGTCTAGACTGCTGACTAGAATTATCATTTTTCTTTATCAGTGTGTTTCATTCATGCATATAACATAACATATGATGACTGATTTCATATTGTAGTTTGAAAACATTTTAAAACTGAGAATTTCTTTTCAATGTTGCATTAATCTGAAAAGGTTTTATTTCGGAGTGTATCAAAATTGATCAGAACTACTATTACTCTTCCATGCTAATTGTCACTTAAGTTTTTTTCATTCTTAAAGGACTATTTTGGATGATTATCAGTATTGACCATCAGAATCAGAATCAGAATCTCGTTCATTTACCAAGTATGTGAGCAAACACATACAAGGAATTTGATTCCGGCTGATTGTATCTCTCAGGTACAGCAGTATGGAACGACAACAATACGTAAAGTCACTATGAACAATATACTGAACAAAATAATATACAATAATTGACAGTCTTCAATATGAGTATGCAGTATGGCTTTATATTTATGAGTATGACAAATATTCATACATGTATATAATTATTAACTGTAGATATGTGTCTATCCCATTCATAATAAATGTAAGTGCATATGCATACCCATGCACACATCCATATACACACATACGCACACATATGCACATAAATTCATATCTGTATGAATGAAGATTGTAATAACGATCAAAATCTTATATACAGAAAGATACAAGTATACAGAATATATACCACAGAGTGTACATGAGGTGCAGTTTCAGTGTGAAGCAGTGTGACAGTTCAGCTGTTTATATGTGAATGGAAAAATCTGTTTCTGTGTCGGCTGGTGCTGATCTACAAGCTTCTCTATCATCTGCCTAAGGGCAGCAGGACAAAAAGTCTGTGTCCAGGCTGTGAGGGATCTGTAAGGATTTCCCATGCTCATTTCCTGGTTCTTCAGAGTTGCAGCTTCCAGTTTTCCGAGGAAGTACATCCTCTGCTTGGTCTGTTTAGAATGAGTAGAATTGAAACTGATTGAAGTATTTTTTCTAAAATGCTTTTACTTTTTCTTACCTATTTATTTTCGCTTAGAGTTGCAGGACTCTTTCTGCCAAAAAAATCACATCACCAAAATACACACATACCATATTACTGCATAGTTCCATCTTCAGTTGAGTAGGATTTCCTTTGGACTCTGTTTGTTGTCCCCCCAT
>JBBIGA010152305.1:0-18501 GCA_037576975.1 Alestes dentex | reverse complement strand
TGAGTTCGGTTCCTCCACTTTGTTCATGCACTTCGTTCAGAATATTAAAATGCACTTGAATTCACTAGTTTTATGAGGGATGATATTTATTGTGTAATATTTCAGCTATCTTGCTTTTAGGCTATTCATGAGTGGGGCCAAGTAAAATACTTTATTTCAAATTTTATTCTATATTGTGCATTGTTTGAATGCTAAGTAAATATTTTCATAGTTTTGTAACAGATTTATTATTTTAATAATTTAATAATAATAATTTCTTTCGGTTTTCAATGTATGTAATTCATTTAATTCTTTATTTAATAACGTTTTACTGAGTACTTCACAAAGAGTTGCCTTTTTGTACACTTTAAAAGAACACTTTAAAAACATTTTTTTATGTACTACATTGATCCCGGAGGAAATTGCTTGAGTCCTCTGCATTTAACCCATTGAACCCAGGACCGCATACATGCAAAGCACACTCTACCACTGCACTATATTGCCAGGGTATTGGTATTGGGACCCTAACTTTAATCCTAAACCTGGAAATGCTTAGATATACAATCAAGAAGAAAATGAGAAGGGTCGCCCTTCCGTATTAGGCCATACATTCAAACAAGTGATAGAATATATATGAAAAAATAAATAATGCCACAAATTTTAATAGCAATAGTAGCAATAATTGTAACATTAAATGTACAAGTAGGCATACTTTATAGCAGCGTGGAAATGCAGTGAAAAAGTAAGGAAATCTTTCAAAAGCCAGCTTGGACGTTTCATTGATAGACAGACAGTACATTTGAAAGTCTGAAGGTGCCGTGTCTGCGATTTTCTGTTTAAATGGGGTGATTTTGCACTTGGCTGCCTTGTGTGTTTACATCACATTTCGAAACTCTGTTTCAGTCAACAGCATTTCAAAATGACCTTAAACAGTACTTACCTATTTTCTCTGGCTGTGCACGTGTCTCCCATCAGGATCTGGCAAGGCCAGGCTCTTCCTCCTGTTTCCAGGTCATGTTGTTGGACTGGAGTCGTATTGTCTGTGTTGCATGGTAACGTGGTGACATTGTGAAACACTGTGGCTATCCTTGGCTGCTGGGAAGACCACAGTTTTAATCAGTCTCCAGTGCGTGTTTGTTGACACAGACTGATTATTTGATTACACAGTTGAAGAAGTAAGCGAGTCTTCTGATGTGCTGAGAGATATGCACCAGCAGCTTTAAGCGCACATAAGACTTAGTCAATCTTCTAAACAGCCTGAGCTTTGGGGAGAGTTAGTTTTGGGTTTTGATTATTACTGCCTGCTGATTCGTTTAATTTCACCACAGATGCTCATCACGGGCCAGAAAGCCACATTTTTCATCCCTAAACCCACACAACTTGGCTACAATTTATGGGCTCATAATCAAAACGAAATATAGGGGGTTGCTTAAATGCCACATATATCATGGAACATTAGTTGACTGGTGTAAAGTGGCAAGTACTTGGTATCTCATATATAAAACCAGCTTTTAGGAGGTGTAATAAATAGTGGAGAAGTGGAGGAACACCTTTGCTATTACAACCAAAAATAGACCCAGACACATCCATTCCCCAGACTGTTGGGGGACCTTAATGTTAAACAGCTTTGTTCAATTCCGGGAATGACTCTGAAAACAAGCGGAGAAACTTAAAGGAATACATCAGCGAAAAATCCAATTTACACATTTTTCCACTTGTCCCAGATGATCAAAGACATGTTTAGTGTCTAAACGATGCTTCTTCAGTTTAAAACTGCATCTCTGTAAATATATCCTCACCAAAACGTCTCTCAACCTGCTCAAACCACATCCAACTCTTCATGAAGTAGAGCAGAACATGTTTGTTTTATCACAGTACAGCTTACTGTAAGCTATAAAATGGAATAAAACTTCTCTCCTACAAGCAGCCATTTCAGAAAATACCAGGGCAGGTGTTCACAAACAAGTGATAAATCAAAGGACTGTGCAAAGGGAAGCACATCAACAAGTCTACACAACCTTAATGAAGATCTAGATAGTCACATGGATAGCTGGCTGAGAAAAGTTTTGGTGATGCATTTTTACAGAAACAATTTAGGTGACTATTGACTTCTACTGTGAGTTTGCAAGCCTCGTAGCTTTAGCGCTGAACAAACATGTCTTTAGTGATCAACTACGTCTGGAGTAAGTGTAAAGTGTGCAAGTTTGATGTACCAAACTATTCTTTTAATAGTTTTACTCTTTTAACACTCTTAGATGTGGTTCACTTTCTGCATACATGCCGTTTCTGAATAGCAATAAGATTTTAATCATCACTGGTGGCTTGCGCAAATGGATCTGCCATGAATTTACATAATAAATGAAACCATAGTCCTAACACAAAATGAGGTCTTCATTGAGGCCATTGGATCTGAAACATGCCTGGCTTGCACGGGTCCTGTTCTGCAACTGCATCCACATGGTCCATGGTACCACTAGTTGTACATGAGCGCACAATATACTATACATATTGATTACACTTTCTAGTCCATATACACTATATGGACAAAAGTATTGGGACAAACTTGTTTTTAAGGGTTTGGGCTAGGTCCCTTCTTCCAGTGAAGGGCGACCAAGACATTTTGGACAACGCCATGCTTCCAACTTTGTGGACACAGTTTGGGGAAGAACCTTTTCTATTCCAGCATGACTGTGCCTCAGTGCACAAAGCGAGCTCCATAAAGACATGGTTGGATGAGTTCAGTGTGTAAGAACTTGACTGGGCCACACAGAGCCCTGACCTCAACCCCATCCAGCACATTTGGGATGAACTGGAACAGAGATTGTGAGCCAGACATCAGTGTCTGACCTCATACATACTCTACAAAATGAATGGGCACAAATTCCCACAGAAACTCCAAAATACTGTGGAAAGCCTTCCAAGAAGAGTGGAAGCTGTTATAACTGCAAAGGGGGACCAACTCCACATTATAGTCTGTGTATTTGAATGCAGTGTCGTAAAAGTCCCTGTTGGTGTAAAGGTCAGGTGTCCCAATACTTTTGTTCATATATTGTATGTACGCTAAGCTGCAAAAGCAGCTTGCTTTGAATTCACTGCTTCTTTGGTGTCACTAAAACCAACCCATTTACATACGTATATCCACCTATTCAGCCTACGGCATTTTAGCCATGCCCTTTCACACTGAAGTAATATGGAGTCTTCCAGCCTAGAATGCCTTGTGAATGAGGCACAACAGAAGTCATTTACATGCATCAGTCTTCCAGGCACAGAAACAAAAATAGCATATTTAATTCTTAAAGACTGAGAGGTTTAAAGACTGGTTTGGTGCATAAAAACTACACAACTTTCACAAGAGGACCTGAGACAAAGGTAAAATACATGAAAAATGTAGTATATGAATATTCATAATACTGATTGTGATACCCTTAATGCTAATTGTGTCCACAAATTTAGGAAATGATTGTGGTATCACTGTTTCGAGGGTGGACATGGAGAAAGAGTTTATTGTGAAGGTAATTTTCCTCCTAGTCTCTTATTAACAGAGCTTATTGCGAAGCTGATGGGAAAGGACTGTAGGAGTACACAATAGTTTCTTTGCCTTATCTAATGGAACACAGATGCACCTGGCAATAACAAGAGCATTTTCTTATCTTGTAATTGAGAGGTCAAAGCCTCTTATTAAGTGTAGCCCTGGTCATGACGCCCTTAAGGGGAGTGAATGTCCTGAATACACTCATAAAGCCGTATCTCTTTCAGGCAATAGATCACGACATTGAAACCATGAATCCTGGACCCAAGCCCGTTAATAAATAAAAAAGGGACGATTTCCTGGTTAGTGAGGTTTTAATTTCACATTTCCCTCCACAGCTCTCTGGATAGAAGTCATTGTTTTCTTTAAATAGCAAATAGAGGTGGGAGGTATGCCAATTGGTTCCTCCTTTTCACTCTTGCTTTGTAATATAAACTGCTACAGCATTAAAACCACTTGACCAAAACAGTTCTAGCCTCTGGCAAGGTGTGCTGTGGTATCTGGCACCAAGGCGTTCGCAGCACATCCTTTCAGTCCTTGCAAAAGGGAGGCCCTCTTTGTATCAGACCAGTTTGTCCAGCACATCCCACAGATGCTTGACTGGATTGAGATCTGGGGAATTTGGAGGCCAAGTCAACATCTTGATCTCTTTGTCATGTTCCTCAAGTCATTCCTGAACAATTTTTGCAGGCTGGCAGGGTGCATTACTTGCTGAAAAAGGTCTGTGGCTGTGCAGCCATGGAGGGTGGTTTCACGCTATAATATTCCTATTATTACAAGATATTGAAAATGTAAAAAGTATCGTAATATATATTTGACCTATTCATCTATTCCTAACAACAATCCAAAATTCAGCAAAACACTAGCAAAACTGCACATTTCACAATATCTTTTCACTTAAAATATGACTAAAGACTAGTGGGGCACGATATGGACAAAATATCAGTACTGTGAGTATTCGGCTACATATTGCGATTGTGATACCTTTCAATGTATTAAAGGGCCCTTATCATCACTTTTGTGGAAAGATTTAAAGTCTGTACATATTGTTTCAACTGGTATGTTGACTCGCCTCACCCATCGTTCATATATGCATAAGCTACAAAAGCAGCCGATTTTCAGTTTTTTTTGTGATGTCACAAAACCAACATGTTTAAATATATCTTTTTATTCTGTCTACAGCAGTTTACACCCCTGGCCACGACGATTTGCCAACACCTTTGATTGTTAAAATGAGACTTTTGTTGGATTATATGAAGTCCTCGATTCATTAGAACATCCAGTAACTCACCTGGAGCTGTAATTGGTCACCCTGTCAGAAACACTGTGACTGACCTTTTTTTTTTTTTTTCCCAACCTTTTTGAAACTGAGAGCTACTTCACGGATACTGAGTCATACGAAGGGCTACCAGTTTGATACACTAGAACCGAGTTCACCTAAACTTATCTAAACTTCATGTATAATAAACGTTTTAAATGTTTTGGGGGTTTTTTTTTTTTAGATTTTGTCATTTTCAAATCTATATAAATGCAAATTTGAAGAAGAATAGTAACAGGATACAATTAAATGTTAGACGCTGCTCACTGGTGAGTTGTGTTATTTTTAGAATAGTCCGCGGGCTACTCATGTGGTCCTTGGGGGCACCCTGGTGCCGCGGGCATCATGTTGATGACCCCTGGGTTAGTCTTTAAGACTTTAAAGTTTAAGAGGAATGGCTTGCATATTGGAGCCTACCAGTATGCGATATCAGTATTGCAGAGATCGATATTGCCATAAGGATTAGCAGATGATATACTGTGCAGCCCTACCAAAAACTCAGTAGCACATACTGTGGCATCCTAAATGGGTAATATTACGTTTACAGGCTCAAGGGATAAAAGACGTCTGATATGTAGCATTAGAGTGGCTTGATGTAATGGCTGGAAATACTGGCAGGGGAAATCCCTGTCTGATGCCTAACATGGGCTTCTATTGATCAAATGAATAAGTAAACTAACACGTTACGGCCTAGAAAACATCAAAAACATAGGAGGAGGGATGCATGATGCAAATGAACAACTGTGGAGGTGGAATATCACACACTCTCTCTCTCTCTGTCTATCTCTCTCTCTCTCTATAGCATCAGCTGTTGCTACTTGGGGAAGTCACATCTGTGTGTACTTACTGCAAATTAAATGTGCTTCTACACTTTCATTTGTCAAACTAGCTGTGAAGCTGAAACTAAAACTATAGGTAATAAAAACTAACTAATCACAATTAAGTTTACTTATATAGCACTCCTTGTATAGCTTTTTGTGTGTTCTTTCCAACAAAAGAATTAAAATAATGCATGAAAGAACAATAGAAAACTTGGAACAACCACGGAAGTAATTCATTCAAAGTAACTGTATTACATACTAGTTCATTACAAAATAATCTGAAGCCAAATCAAACAGACTCTCAACATCAGGGGGCATGAATCACTCTTAATGAAACACCACCTTGTCAGAAGGCTTATGTCACTGAAAGATCTCACTAGATCTCACCTCGCCAAATTATAGTACTCAAGTGTCATATGTGTGCATAATGACGGCAAAGTTATCCTGTTGCGGATATGGGCAACATCAGTGATCCACAGAGGCCAGTTTTCACTAACGGCAAGAGAGGCTACAGTGAAAATGACCAACATTTACTTAAACTTTGTGTGGTTTCTGTTTCGGTAAACCTGGGGATTCCTCAAGCGAATACGTGTTCATTCCCCGGACTACTGCAGTCATCATGAACACACATCTCTTACACAAGCACCACAGCTCTTACATAAGCTGAAATTAACAGTCATGGTTACTTGATAAAAACTAGATTTCTTCATAAAAAAAAATACCTTTACAATGAAACGGAAATGATTCATTTGGTTTTCAATTTGTATGACGATTCTCCCACTGGTGTCTTTTACAGTAAGACACAGAGCCTGATGGACCCATTTAGACTTCCTTAATACATATTTGTGCCAATCAAATATTTTAAAATCATTGGAGGGCTAGGCATGGCTTACAGTCTTTTAGTTCATTTTATTTTAAATGGTTAATTCTATTGTACATTTTTCAGGATCATTTAGCGAAAATTCAAAATGATTAACCAGACTTTTGTATTACTATTATACTCAAAATGCCAAGGCTCATCTTTTTGTATTTGTGGTTTTATTTGAACACCCTCTTTGAGAAAGAAGAAACGTCGTAAGACATTGTAAGATTGTAAGAAATAACATTCAACTTGCAGTCACTTAATACAGCAAAGCACAACAATATACATATATTTAGTACAATTCAAGCTATGAACAAGTGATATATTTAAAACACTACCATCAAACAAGACCATTCCTATTTAGTATTGCACTGAAGGTCTTACAGTAATAGTACAATAGTGCCACCTGATGGTGAATAAGTATCAGCACTAAAGTGTTAAATCAGCTGTCAGACACATTTACAGTAGAACACACTGCCTAGATTTACATGTGCATCCATGTTAACTGAAAACATTTCAGCTTTAAAGCATTAAAGTGAATACGTTTAAATAAGCAATGATGAGGAAAAATAAGCAACTGTTGCTTGATAAACATTTTGTACATAAAATACTGATTATCCTGTTCTTTGTGTATGTTTTTTTTTTTTTTTTTACAATTACAGTTTCATATACACTAAACATGTAGTAGACAAATAATAAGAACAGTATTAAAAGTACAGTTTTAAAAAAGGAGAACGGTCATTGCCAGTTATTTCCATCTCTAGTTTCACATTTCAAATTCCTACTATACACGTTCTCCTACCTCTTAGTCATATTCAACTATACCACAGCCTCAGGCATTCAACAAAACATTCTTCATCCATCACAATCATCTCCTACCATACCATACAGTTTAACTGGTTACTATTGGTTACATCAAATTCATTAGTTAGCACTACTAGGTGTGGAAGACAGGGAGCAGCAGCCCATGACAACAATAATACTTTTATGTTCTCGAAAGGTCAGAGCGCCGAAATTATTGCCCCATTTAATGTTTCACCATTGTTCCAAGTAAACATACCACCACACCCTCTGGCATTTTACCTGGGAACGAAACAAACAAACCTGTGGCCAACATTCGGCATTTGGAAATATGGCATCCATTATCTTCTAGCATTGATCAGTCACTATCAGTTGATTAAAGTACATGAACAGATTAGGTCATTAGCACTAGACCGAAGGTCATAAACTGGAGTCATCACGATTTTGACTGATTACAGAGCAGTTCAGACTATGTTTCAGATTCAGATGGGTCATGGAGATTAGCTTCACAGACCCCACACTCCAAACTTCATTAGTTTACAGAAAGTCAGAGTAACAGGGCCAGTACTGGATATCATTCAGTTAGTTCATAAAGCTATCATTAACACTGATAAATCTATGCAAAAGTAAGAACACATTCTTCTGTTAAAGTCCTAGACCTTGCACAAATCCTTGAGGATCAAAAAAAGGCTTCTCAGAATAGAAGTTCATTGGGTTGATGCACAGCAGATCTAAAAAGATTAGCTAGCTGAACGTGAGAGAGTGCCGAAATCCGGAGGGGCTAATGGTAGGGACCAGGTGCACCAAGAGATACACAAAAATTCTCCACATTTCTGGCAGCCGATGTACCTTTTTGAGACAAGATAACATGAAAAGAGTGGTTGGTCCACAGTCCTCAGTCTGTTCCAGCCTTAGGTGCTTGCATCCCGTCATGCTCTGGGCCTCTGGATCTCAGGCACCAGCGTAGCAGCCGCGCTCAGAGGTCCCGAGTATGCTGTGCTGAAACTCTGAAGTCCAACCACCAGACACTTCCAGCTGTAGCGAAGACACTTCCCCACGTTCTAATAAAGAGAGAGAGCAAGAAGGATTGACTCACATGCACAAACGTTACTTTCTGTTACGTTCTGATTTCCAACTTCTTGTACTTTGATGATGATCATCATAAGATCTCCATTCAGGTCTTAAATGAGTACATAAGGAAATACCCTGCTTGTTCCACTTTTTGAGAAAGTTTTGTAACACACTGAGTAAGCCATCTGAGTTAGGGCCTGCCGGTGGTGGGATCAGGAGAGGGAGCATACTTAGAAAGATTCATTTGGAAGCCATTATTCTACAGAAATACTAATCTCTAAAACTACCACTAATAATCATAACAAATCATAATAATCATAACAATTAAAAAAATTGTGAATTTTTTTTTTTTTTGCCTACAGCTAATAGTTTCTAAGTTAGATTGCCAGGTCTGTAGGCTTACTATAATAGTAGGCTTTTATAATAGCATAGTATAATATATTATGATATGGACTATCACAACAAAAACAGCAACAGTAAGAAGAAGATAAAGATGAAGATGAAGAAGAAGAAGAGTTGTTGGCGTTATTATTATTACTAGCAGTAGTAGTAGCAGCATTATTATTATCATTTTTATTATTATTATTATACATCCTAGCCTGTGAGGAGATCCGAGTAACAGAATGAACGGTAAAACTGCGTTTTCTGTAAACTAGGCTGGCTGATCTCAGAGTTACATAACTATCTAAAGGTAAGAAGAAAATCCACATACTTTCCTGAACTTTTTGTATTTGGCGTGTTTTTTCCTTGTGGCCTCTTCTTTCGCTGCATCAACAGCTTGGTCTTCCTCTAGAGGTTCATATTTGTCAGGGAGGAAAGCTATATGAACTTGTTTGGCTGATTTTTCTCTCTTCGAAGTCTTGGAGGTTTTTGAGCCCCTCTCTGGGTTTTGGTCCGATAAATCCTCTCTTCTCGGTTCTTCACACTCTTGTTCGTCTGCACAGTCTATAATTTTGGATTTATCCTCATCCGTTCTGTGTTTTTTGGACTGTTTTTTAGTCTTGCGAAGTTTCCCTCGGGACATGGTTGTAGAAGTGTCCTGCTCCACAGCGTCCGCACGGCAGGTGACAGGGTGCCTCGTGCGCATGCGCAGTACAGGCGTTCGCCTTACCTTTTATTTCGAAATATTTATTTCGAAAAGTTTTCGAGTAAAAACACACTCGTTCAAACATGCCTACAGAGTAGATTTAACAAAATACGTTTAATCAAATGAATGCCTTTCTCAAACACATGTTCAGAACACCCCAGTTGTAAATTACAGTGGCCACCTATGTGCAGATGTTTAAATACAAGTCTCTAACAAACATCAATACAGTAAAAAAATCAAAGGAATTTCTTGTTTTTGAAAAAGTTGCCGAGATGTGAGTTATGAGAATAAATAGTGCAACAGCGCAAAGTGGCCACTTATAGTCACACATGAACACAGAACAGCACAGCACACAGTGTGAACAGTGTAAAATTCTTTCTCTGCATTTAACTCATTCACCAAGTGAAGCAGCGGGCAGCCAGGGACACAGCATCTGGGAAGCAGTGTGTGGGGATGGCATCTTACTCAAAAGTACCTCAGTGGTGCCACTGGCAGTCCTGGGAATCAAACCCACAGCTTTCTGATCACAGGGGCAACTTCCTAACCAACAGAACACCCCAGATGGCCCTATTTGTATTTTCTTTTTAAAATTTCCCTGCAGTCCATATTTGTTTAACTCCACATACCCAGCGAGGTTTGTCTGAAGCTACTGAAATCATTGACAAGAAGCTTTTTTGTCCTGTCACACAGCCAGACTACTGAGGTAAATACCACCAACCATAATATTTGCACAAAGTCTTTACCCAGAAGAAAATCTGAACATTTTTTCTGCCAACTGCACGCTGCTGTCTGTCGAACTGGGTTCCCTCTAAACGTGCAATCAATAAAAGCTACGCATCAAACTCGTGATTACAGCTTTGTCTTTTGAAGACTATTGTGGTACAATTTGCACTGGAGACTCTTACACAACCTGAAAAAAAATATTCATTTTCGCATTGACCAATGATTT
Source organism: Alestes dentex (assembly GCA_037576975.1). Classification (NCBI taxonomy): domain Eukaryota; kingdom Metazoa; phylum Chordata; class Actinopteri; order Characiformes; family Alestidae; genus Alestes; species Alestes dentex. The sequence continues at coordinate 8,084 of JBBIGA010152305.1, read as the reverse complement.
TACAGACGTTTCATGACACATAGGTCCCACTTTATTTTGATGGTCTTCTGTATATCATACTTTAATTCTTAACGACCTTTGGTGAAACTGGGAATTATCAATAGTACAAGGGTAAGGTTTGGAATTAAGTTAGATAAGGAATAGATTTAAAAATTGGGTTAAGGTTAGGTTTAGGTCTAATAGAATCTTTTATTTTCAACTTAAGGCCTAGTTACATTTAATAGATTTAGTTTAACGCTAGTTAAAGGTATGCTGAGCATCTGCAAAGCATTTAGAGTGGACCGACCAAACAACGTGTTAACAAAGTATTGAATTAACATTTGTGACAGTGGTGCAAACGAATTTGTATGGCCTGCATTTGCATATCATTTCTATGGTTGACGCAGCTTACTGTAGGATTTTACATTGGGTGGCATCAAGTCCACTGAGATTACAGCAGATAAAATTGCAGAACAGCACGTAATGGTACTCTTAGCATGCTTAATCACCTTTTATGACTGAGCAAAGTTTGCATCCAGTCAGAGGGAACTTGGGCAAAGTTCAGCAGGTTGTGCAGATCAGGCAGTGTCTGAGAGCCCTGGGTGGGGTGTGGGACACTCCAGCACAAAAGATAAAGTTGCATGTTACAGATCCTTCAAGAAAACACTGTATGTTACAATTGGCTACATACATACATCAACATGCAACTCACGCAGCAGTCCGGGTTATATCCTAAATGCAATAAAACTACCACAACGCTTCATACAAACCTCAAAATCAGTTCATTCTAGCAGAACATCATTCTAGAGAACAGTTCTCTTTCATACTTAATCGTTCAGAACACAAACAAACACTACCGTCAGGCAGCATGACATGAATTTTTATTACATTTCATGATTAAAAATATCCCTCTTTACTGTATGGAATGTACCAGTGTATTATACAATAATTATTCTGAGTTTGTGCCCATTTGTTCTGTAGAGCATTTATGAGGTCAGGCACTGATGTTAGATGAGACCTGGCTCACAATCTCCATTCCAGTTCATCCCAAAGACGCTGTATGGGGTTGAGGTCAGGCCTCTGTGTGGACCAGTCGAGTTCTTCCACACTGAACTCATCCAGCCACGTCTTTATGGAGCTTGCTTTGTGCACTGGGGCACAGTCATGCTGAGATAGAAAAGGTTCTCCCCCAAACTGTGTCCACAAAGTTGGAAGCATGGCGTTGTCCTAAACGTCTTGGTATATTGAAGCATTAAGATTACACTTGGAAGTAAGAGGCCTAGCCCAAACCCTGAAAAACAGGTCTGTCCCAATACTTTTGTCCATATAGTGTATCAGTTGTAAATACAGTGAAGTACTTGCTCTTGACAAAGTGTTGCCTTTGTTTCTTCAGTCATCTTTTCAAGCACATTTTAACAGCGATGGTGGTCTACCATTTGAACGGGTGCATAGCTGTGTATCTATGCAACTTGTGGGCTCCGTCACTGAACACAGAGCAGCATTGTTGTCCTAGTGAAGCCAAAATGTTATAGCCATTGTTATATTGTATTCCTGTAGTTTTTCAGAAGATAGGGTTGGTTACTGCAGCATGGCTTTATATTTACAGTATATCTCCATCAGTCTGGAACCAGTTTACACTTCTCCTCCATATAACAACTCACCTGACAAAGAATCTCTTAATAACTGCCTAAAACGGCACATTTACTGCACTTTTAATGTTCTTTTATGTATTCTTTTACTTCTTTTACCTCTCTCATTATCTTGTTTTATTTTCCTCTCATTTTTCTTTATTCTAATTTTAATTTCCATTGCTGTAAAGCACATTGAATGACCTTCTGTGTATGATAATGTGCTGTATAAATAAACGTGAACTTGAACTAATATGCATAATTCCTTCCTGACCATCTTCTGCAGACATGTCCAGGCATCCAGTGACTCTGTTCTAGAATGGCCTCTAAACCACTCTATAAATGTGCAGGAATGAGGTAATGTTGCATGCAGTTATAATTACTGTTCAAATATTAGACTGCTGTCTAGCACATTTTCGTGTTTGTTAGAATTCAAAAACTTAAACTGTGGAGTTGTGACAGGACTTGTGCTACAGAGACAGCGTTTTGCTGCTGGCTGAGTTTGGCAGTTGGAACATTTTAATTTTGAAAGATGCAGACATTGTATTCTGTGTTCAGGAAACAGCCACAGCTTAGTCCATGTAGACTTCTGCTGTGGTTGCTATGTGAAGTGAGTTTTTAAAACTACTCTTAGAACTGAGAAACATGTATAACCAACCGTAACAATGTATTTCGATATTTGCCCTCTTTACCTTAAAAAGGATACAGCACTGGCCTAATAATTATTTTAGGCCGAAGCAGCATGCAGTTTTACGTCACAGGCCCTCGGCTACTTTTGAACAGTCACTCGGCTACTTTTGAACCAGTGGTAGTTCCTCAGAACACTGGCCTGGAAATCCCCTAAGCATATTTGATTATGAGGATCATGTTGTGTGAGTCTATTGACTGAGCTAACATTCCCTCTTTGGAAGGCAGTGCCAGTGAGCAATGCGCCGCAAACCAAAACATGTTTTGTTAAGAAAGGTGTTAGTTCAGCACTTTTAAACAATCCTGCTGTTGTTATTGATGTCCTTTTAGAGACTTGACTTCACAGACACTGCAAACATGTGTCACATTCATGAAACAAATACATGAAATGGACAAAAGTATTGGGACTTTAATGACATTGCATTCAAATTCATAGATATGGAGTTAGTCTTCCTTTTGCAGCTATATCTTCTTGGAAGCATTTATGAGGTTGGACAAGAAGACCTGGCTCACAATCTCTGTTCCAGTTCATCCCAAAGGTGTTGGATGGGGTTGAGGTCAGGACTCTGTGTGGCCCAGTCAAGTTCTTCAACACTGAACTCATCCAGCCATGTCTTTATGGAGCTTGCTTTGTGCATTGGTGCACAGTCGTGCTGGAATAGAAAAGGGTCTTCCCCAAACTGTGCCCACAAAGTTGGAAGCATGACGTTGTTCAAAATGTCTTGGTCTGCTGAAGCATCAAGACAGATGTGTCTTGATGCTTCAAGCCCAAACCCTGAAAAACAGATGTGTTCCAATATATTTGTCCATATGGTTTGTCCAGTTGTTTTAGTAGATTCTTTACGTTGTTATTAGTTTAACCGATGAATCAATATGTAAACAATATAATACTGATATTGTAATTTTAGCATTTAGAGTTTAATATTTCTCAAAACATTCTTTGTACCAAATAATGGTAAGAAAAGGTTAGTCAAATTCCAGTTTGCACAATTTCCCCTTCATCCCAAACTTAATCGATCAACCAAGACATGACTGGTGTCCAAAGTTCTCTTCTTTACTTTTGCACTGGATCTACTTGGATAACAAGAAATGGAAATCTATAGTACCACTCAGACAGGCCTCACTGTTTTTAAGTTGATGGAGGGGTAATGTAATTGTTACATTTAAGTTCCATCTGACTCTGCCATGTAAGTAATATTTGTGCCCTCCTGCTTGAGTACAGATTCCAATGGCTTTCATCTACTATAAAGCCTGCCGTACAAACAATTATTATACTAATTATAATGCTAATTATAACAGCAGGCTATTTGTCTTCATAAGCAAGGATAAGTGTTCCATCCTACTCAGTGAGCTTTTGTATTTTTGGGGTATTGAGGTATGCACAGAATCATCTGTCTTCTTCTTTTTTTTTTTTTAACTTAATTTAAAAGCTGTGGTTATGTTCCGGTTATGTTTTTTAAAATTTAACAATGAACGGACTAATACAAATGGTCCAAAATCACTCGGAATAGAATCTTGTTACATTAAATGACATTGAAATTTGAGAACTCTGAACATTAAAGCATAACATGATGGGAAAAAGTTGGCTTCTAATGTGGCAATGTTGACTAATTCTAATCATGGCTGATAGTTTGTATAAATGAAATTATGATTGAATAAAATCTTTTGTACTTGTCAGCTGCTCTGTTGTGCAGTGTGTCCACAACTGTTCTGGAGGGAGGGAAATTAATAAATGAGAGTAGCCACTGCAATTCATATAGTACTATCTTGTCTCCTCTGGATCAGTCAGGCAGTGCGTGGATAATATTATCACCTCTCCATGTAAACTAATGGAATGTAAAATCTCCACTGTTTTATAGATTTATATTCTTTTGTTTATTTCTTGGAGTGTAGATTGCAGTTGTGTTGACATAGATTTCTATTGTAGCATCTTCCTGGCTCCAACACAAAACTAAAGGAGCTTCAGACTCCAGACTCGTCTTGTTTGATTGACTGTGGCTACATTCACTTTACACATTACTCAAATGTGATTTTTTTTTACTCAAAACTTTTCTCCCCTAGTGGTTCACATTCATGTTTGTGAAGTGATCTGTTATTAGTGTGACACACAAGCACACGTCACCTTGTGAATGATCCATATATACTATGAAGGACAACAACAAATAAACTGGCAGCACAAAAATCATTCACTCTGTTCATAATTAGGGGAAAAGGTGAAAAGGCCAGATGGTTTAATGACTGATAAACAAATGAATTCTGATCTGACTGTTCTCATTCAGGTCACAGTGATGAAGTGGATACATATCTGTGCAAACAAACAACTCTCACTTTAAACAACTTTCTGTGACATTTGTCACCAAATAGCTTCATTAGTTTGCACTTTTGTCCCAGTATGGACAAAAGTATTGGGACGTTTGTATATCCCACCAAAAGAGCATATGTCAGTTGCTAACGTAACCGATGTGAATTCTTTGTTTCGCTGTGAAAACGACCCCAATGTTAAACATTAGTTCTGTACAACTTTCCCCCAGGTCTTCTGCGCCCCACCTGTCATGACTCCGCGCACCACTAGTGGGACCCGCCCCACACTTTGAGAATCACTGACTTAAAGGAAGCATATCAATCTCCCAGTGTTAGTTGCGCATTGTGATTGGGGGAGTCCTAGCTACTGGGTGGAACTGAGACTACTAAATTGGGCAGAAAAAATGAGAAAACCCAAACAGTAAGACAACTAAACTGGGGGTACTGGTGGCCGGGTGGTTAGGACGTTTCCCCTGAGATCAGAAGGTTGTGGGTTTGAATCCCAGGACAGCCTGTGGCACCACTTGAACAAGGTACCATTCCCACACACTGCTCTCCGGGCTGCCCATTGCTCCACTCAGGTGAACGGGTTAAACGGAGAGAATACATTTTGAATTGTTTGCACGTTGTGCTGTGATGTGTTCAGGTGTGACTATGAGGGCCACATACAGACAAATAAAGATCGGTGCCACTTCAGCCTCGTAATGTCAGTTACTATGTTGATGGTAGTAAGGAAAATGTGTATTTTTCAAGTAGACCTTTCCTTTAAATTACTTTTAAAAACGCTGACAATACTCAAGCAGAATTAGGCCTCTAGTGCAGCCTATGTTTAAGATATGTACTTTATCTTATAGGCCTGAATCAGTCTGTTAACTTATCAGTTCAGATAGGGCATGACATACATTACACTACACGTACTGTACATGACACAACACTTTCATTTCTCTTGAGCTGATTAGTGTATCAAAATTCTAGATGTGTAATAAAGTGGCAGATTTAGATTTGTTTTTAGAACCAGAAGGCTGCCATTAGAAAGAGTTAGAATATGACATTTTATTTATATTGTATTCTGTATGATTCCTCAAGACTTTCTCAGTGATTATTTATTATATATTATATCCATTTAATAACAACATATAGAAATCAAAGTTGCTCTAAAATTATTTGAAAGAAGTTGAAGGAAGTACATCTTTTTAGGAAATGGGGGTAAAAACATTTTTTTAAATAAAAAATTAATTAATTTGACATTATCGTATAGAAAACTTGTTCCTTGCAGACAAGTGAGTGTTATGGTTCACGCTGAATATCCAAACATGTTCCCCTTATAAACAAAACCCTTCTTCACCCTCCCACCAAAAAAAATCAATTTCGCATGACATCATTTGATTACACAACGTCCCCAGCAGTACAAAAGTAGAAAGAAATCAGTACTTTATCATTTCTGCACATTTTCACTATCTGCATCTTTACAATTTACACTGTAGTCATCCAGTTTAGAGTAAAATATTACAAGATTTAATGTGCTAAAAAACACATTGAAGGTTCTTTGAACTTTGGAAGGACTTTGGCAGCCTTGAGATATCACTCTGCCGGCTGTGATCTAATTGGAGGACAGTGAGAAGGGTGGGGAGGGTTTATAAAAACTCTAGTACTGTGTGAGAATCAGTCTTGGGAAAAGAGCGAAGAAGAGGATCAATTTGAGCTTTAACGGTGTCCACCATGGGGGACACTAAGCTCTACCTGTTTCTTCTTCTCAGCGCTTATGCTTTAGCTGGTAAGCTTTACATCTAACCTTTGATGATCAATATTAATATAATATCACATCATTTTCTTTTTAATGACTGAAGTAATTAAACTGTTGAAGCAGTAACGAGATTATGATTACGGCTTGGTTTATGATTGCTTTAAGGAATTTGCTCTTCCTTCTTATACAAAGTTGTTGGTTTTTTTTTTTTTACTTTTTGTTGTAGCAAATTTAGATTGGAGAGGTGCAAACATTTGTTATGAAAGTGACTATGTGTATGTCTATCACTGTAGGGGCAAAATCACCATATTTTTTTCTTTCTTTTTTTTTTTTTTTTCATTTATAATTTGAAAATTGCACCATAAATGGATCAATGCATTCAAATTCAAATTCATTAAAATTTTGGTTGTGAAGATACAAAGTATTGTGAATTTTCTGTTTTGAAGATACAAAGAATGGTGAAAAGTTCCCGGGACCAGATAAATTTAAAAAGCTATTTATCTGGGCGGTAAATGTTTTTGATAAACAAAACACTAATATTATTAAAAATGCAAGTAAGACTCCTCATAAAGGAAGTAGTGATTTGATGTGTCAGTGGTCTCCCAGCATTACTTGGAGTTTTCCTTCAACACTGGGTTTGGCAAATCCGGGCTCCATTCAATGTGCTGATGAGGAAAGTTAAGAAATTTATGCAATAGCCGGAGGTAAATGAGTATAAATCTATAGCCTCCCCCTGGGGACAGCTGGTGCCTGGTGGTTAGGGAGTTGTCCCTGTGATCAGAAGGTCATGGGTTTGAATCAGTGGCACCACTGAGGTACCCTTGAGCAAGAGACCATCCCCACACACTGCTCACCGGGCACTCTGTCGCTGGATGCCTGCTGCTTCACTTAGTGAATGGGTTAAATGCAAAGACGAATTTCAAGCGATGGTGTGTTCATGCATGACAGAAAATGTCCCCTTTACACTTTTTGGTTCTCATAACTAACTCACATCTCAGATATTTGTCAAAAACAATAAATTCTTGACACTTTTTACCGCATTAATGTTTGTTAGAGACTTTTGCCCAGCAACTGTATTTATGTATCTGCACATAAGTATATGCTCAATGTAATTGACTTTTGGGGTGTTTGGAACATCTTTAAGAAATGTATTTATTTGATTGCATTTTTTTTGCTCCTGTAGAAACAAGCATTGAAGTAACTGATGAAGCGTCAGAAGCACAGCCGTTATGTCCATGTAAGTTATCAACTCAGATAACTGTCATTATTTGTGTTAATGCTCTCCTATCTGTGGCCAATCAGGCTTAGGTGTTTACCCTGAATTGGTCTTTTGGTATCAGCCTTAAAAGATAGCGACACTGAACCCTGGTACTGTGCTGTTTATGAGGCAAGAGTATTGATGAGTCTGTTGACTCATAGAGGTGCCACTCTGTCAGCATCTGGTCCAAAGGTCTCTGGTTCAAGTGATGATTTGGAACAGCCGGTGAAACAGGGTGAAAACTGCTCATAAACATGTCGCAGTATATGAAATGCCCAGGGGTGGAAAAAGTACAGAGAAACAGTATGGGTACTGTGTCAAAATCTTACTCGATTAAAGGTAGGTAAGTATAGACCAGGGGTGGGGAAACTTTTTGGCTCAGGGGCCACATTGACTTTCAAAATTTGACGGACGGGCCGGGCCAGCACCAGATGCATACATATCAAACATAAACATTAAAACGGCAATACAGTGTTAATACAGTTTT
>JBBIGA010152270.1:0-18502 GCA_037576975.1 Alestes dentex | reverse complement strand
TCCTGAGCAAGACCCTTAACCCCAAGTTGCTCCAGGGAGACTGTCCCCTGTAGTTAGAGAATGGAAGTCGCTTTGGAAGTCTGCTAAATGCCGTAAATGTAAATGTAAATGTAGTAGACAGTTCAGTGTGTGAGGAGCAGCAGGGTGTGGAGTAGACAGTTCAGTGTGTGAGGGGCAGCAAGATGTGGAGGAGACTGTTCAGTGTGTGAGGGGCAGCAGGATGTGGAGGAGACAGTTCAGTGTGTGGGGGCAGCAGGGTGTGGAGGAGACAGTTCAGTGTGTGGGGGGCAGCAGGGTGTGGAGGAGACAGTTCAGTGTGTGAGGAGCCGGACTGCTTGGGGGAAGAAACACAGTCTAGCAGTTCTGCTGCTGATGCTGCAGAATCGTCTACCAGATGGGAGGGAGGTGAACAGTTCATGGCAGGGATGGGGGGGGTCCTTACAGATGCAGCGGGAGGTGTAAATGTCCTGCAGGCCTGGTAGAGGTCTGCCGATGATGCGCTCAGCCGTCCGCACAATCCTCTAAAGAGCTCTGTGGTCGCAGGTGTGGCAGTTTCCATACCGGACTGTGATACAGCTGGTCAGGACACTCTCGATGGTCCCTCTTTAGAAGGTGATGAGAATGGGTCTGGTCCAGCGGCTTTGTGTGGGTTGACCCTGGCAAGAGTCTTTCTCACGCTGGCTGTAGATAGTGACAGCACTCGGTCGTCTGGCGGGGGGGTAGTCTTCTGCGCTGGCTCGATGTTCTGGGCCTCAAACCTGGCGTAGAAGGAGTTGAATGCATCGGGGAGACATAAGCATGTGTGTGTACTGCTTATACTGTTTATATTTACACAGCAATAAAGTTACATGGTCTCCTTCACTGTAATCATGTCTATTTAGTCATTTTGCATGTATTGCACTGGTGTTTTTAAAAATCCAAACACACTTACTGCCCATATAAGTATGTTTAGACAATGTTTGCCTGGGTCCTTGTGGTGCAGGACATGCAAGTGAGAGTGATGTTTTCCAGTGAAGACGGTGTATTTTCTAGGTGCTATGCTTATGGCCATATGGCAGAAGGGAATGGTGGAAGAGGAAACGCTGGCATTAACAAAGGAGATGATGATGTCAGGAGAAGTGTTCCACTGGCCTGAGGAATGGGCGGGGCTTGTGGTGGATAAACACTCGACAGGTGGAGTCGGAGACAAGATCAGCCTGCCATTGGCTCCTGCTTTGGCTGCCTGTGGATGCAAGGTGAATAGAGTGGCTGTATAGCATGTATAGCATGTATAGCATGTAATAATGATACCAAAGTGTTCTAACCACCGATGGACCTGTGTTCATTTGTAGTTTATAGGTTACATTATTATACAGGTCACACTGTCACAATCACCAAGGTACGGCTGGGACATTGTATTACTACATAATGCATCAAGTAGGGGGACCCCAGGGTATGAACATTTTGGTACTTTGGCTCATCTAGCGCACCTGTCTGAACTCAATAACTAAATAAAGGTAGGAGTCCGTCAGTTTTTAAAGTGCTATTTAATTATTAAGAGGTAGACACAATTCTGAGACAATTCGGAGTGAGTTAATGAGTAATAGAAACATAATTGTTCATAGAAAGTCTTAATTGTTCATAGAAATGGAAATAGAAAAGTGACATTTCTAACCAGCTGCTGATCCTGTAGGTCCCTATGATAAGTGGGCGTGGACTGGCACACACTGGAGGCACCCTGGACAAGCTGGAGTCCATCCCAGGGTTCACCATCCGCCAGTCTGAAGACCAGGTACAGATCAAGAAACTTTACAAGAAACCACCTTAGATAGTTCATGTGTTTAATATTAGTAACTTTAGTGGTTATTGCATAAGACAGAAAATCTCACTTGCTGACCTCTGAAGCAAAGCTCTGCCAGAATGCCATTCTAAACTAGCCTGCGTTTGTGCGTGGGCAGGTGAGGAAGATTCTTCAAGATGTGGGCTGTTGCATTGTGGGTCAGACAGAGACACTGGTTCCTGCAGACAGAGTTCTATACGCTCTCCGAGACGCCACTGCGACCGTGGACAGCCCCCCACTCATCGCAGGTGAGATCAGTGATGCAGCTCAGGATAAATAAAAATCCCAATGGCCCAATGTCATTGTCTTAATGACACCCATCTTGTTTGGTTCCCGTTGTGGAAAAATAAATCGTGTTCCACAGATTCAAGACTCAAGATCAGAGAGGTTCTTAAAAAAGTTTATATTTGCCAGGCAAATAGAGCAGGTCTCTTCCCAGCGCACTGACGAGAGAGTGCTGCTCCAACACAGGTTACAGGGGTTTTTATTATCTGCTGCAAGCATAACGTAATGATATCGGTTTCCATTCCGGGTTCATCTGAGGTCTGCTCAGCCCACTGTTCGAGGTCTACACAGCCTACTGTTGTGTGCTGTTGCTCTGGTGCGTAACCACTTCTCGTAAATCACTCACTGCTCCGCGGCCCCGAGAGTTTCACACCTATCCTAGTTGAAACAGTTCTACTCACCCTGCTCTCCCCCCGAGTGGGTCATGACTTTACAGTAGGCGCCAAATCATTTCTTATCAAGATGCAGAGATAAAATATGATAAACTATATGAATATAAATGTAAAAAGACACTGCAAACTGGTTAACTAGTAAATTTTCCCACCCCCCCCCCTTTTGATTAACATCAAACATGTAAAATCAATCAAACGAAAATGTATAAAGAGGATACGTGAAGGATATATAAGAAGGTAAAATCAGTCAAACAATGGACATATTGTGCAAGATAGACATTGTGCAAATGGACATATTGTGCAAGACAGACATTGTGCAAATGGACACATTGTGCAAGATAGACATTGTGCAAATGGACATATTGTGCAAGATAGACACTGTGCAAATGGACATATTGTGCAAATGGACATATTGTGCAAGATAGACACTGTGCAAATGGACATATTGTGCAAATGGACATATTGTGCCAGATAGACATTGTACAAATGGACATATTGTGCCAGATAGACATTGTACAAATGGACATATTGTGCCAGATAGACATTGTACAAAGGACATATTGTGCCAGAATGGAATATGGAATATGGAATATATGGTTTACTAGCTGTGGTGGCATGTCTTGGTTGAGGAGTCTCACAGCCTGAAGATAGAAGCTCCTCCTGAGTCTCTCTGTTCTGGCTGTAAGACCAGATTTGCCTGATAGAAGCAGGTGAAACAGACATAAGTGGACAGTAACAAAGTGGACAAGAGAAGAGAGTAGAGGCAGCATAAAAACTATAGAGTATAACAAAATAATATAAAGATAAAAAGATGATTATCAAATCAACACAAATCACAAATATAAAAGAAAATAGAAATCAAATAGCAATCCCTTGTATCCAGACTGATGGTGTCTTCCTGGGGTTCAAGTCAGTATGTGTTTCTACAGGCTCTATCATCTCAAAGAAGGGAGCTGAGGGTCTGTCTGCACTTTTGTTGGATGTGAAGTTTGGTAGTGCTGCTCTGTATAAAGACCTGGACAGTGCTCGGACCCTCGCCCAGTTACTGGTGAGACCCAGTTGAGTGTGTTTATATCTGGGATGGGACTGTAAAGCCATGTGCTCACTGCAGTTGGACCCCTGTCTGCAGGTTACCGTGGGAAACAGCCTGGGTGTGAAGACGGGGGCTGTTCTCAGCCGAATGGACGCTCCCATCGGACGTTGTGTGGGAAATTCTTTAGAGGTGTGTGAAGCCTTGGAATGCCTCAAAGGGCGGGGCTCCGATGACCTGAAAGACCTCGTCACGTATTTAGGTAAGAGAGTCCCTTTGGTAATAGAATGCAAACAAATACAAGGTCTTAAGTCTTCAATAAATGTTCCACCTAGACAATTCAACAACACTTTCTTCTACATTCTCATAATTATAGGTAAATGTGAGGCACCAACTTCAAAGACTAGGTAGTGTTTCTTGTGTCACATGAAGTTTCCATTATTATTTTGTGTAACATAAAGACAAATCACCATACAGCTGGTGGCCTAGTGGTTGGGGAGTTGCCCCTGCGATCAGAAGGTTGTGTGTTCGAATCCCAGTACTTCTAGTGCGGCCACTGAGGTACCCTTGAGCAAGGTACCGTCCCAACACTCTTTGTTCACATATGTCAAATAGCCACTGTACACTTTACAGTCAAGATACACGTATCTCTTGCCTTAATGTCATTAAGGTCCCTGTTGGTGTAATGCATCCCAATACTTTTGACCATATAGTGTAGTGGTGCTCAGTCCAAAAAAGGTGTTCAGCTGGGTTGAGTTCTGTTGATGTAATGTTCAGGCATTCCAGCACATTTGTCCATATAGTGCACTACACTACTTAGAATACTTGGTACAACATGGAGTAAAAATGCTATAAATGTAAATCAAAAGCTATGACTCTCGATGGTTTCACGGGGTCTTTATCGGTTACTTTTCTGCTAAAATGCATGATTTTACAGCAAAGTTTAGTGTAGGGTCTAGATCTTTAAGCTCACATTTCCCCAGTTAATACCTAGAACTGTAAAAGGACACATTACATATGATTCTAATACAGGAGTAATTTATTGTTTTTGTTGGACTTTACTTAAGCTTTATATTTTATATTCTTGTCTCCATGTCTGTGCAGTCGTAATATAAGCAGTTTCCTCCAGGATCTGTGAAGTTTTCTGATTCTGAATTCAAAAGTCAGTTCTCCAAGTGAGAACTATTTCAATCTACTGTAGACATTGTATTAGAAGGTGCACAACAATAACGGAACACCTCCAGAAAGATGTTATCTCAGACATAGGAGACATTTCTCATTGTGCTTTATGATGCCTTGATGCTCATGTCTGCAGCTCGGGGGCAGAGAAGAACCTGGGAGAGAGAGAGAAAGAGGTGTGCAGTAATCGATGAGACATAGGAAGATGTCTGGAGATTTGCTGAGTCTATTTCAGTTTGTAATTGTAACTGGCAAACCAGTTAAAGACTTTATGATACGCTTTTAATCCCACCTGTGCCTCAAACATGAGGCCGAGGCAGGTGGTCTGATGAATTGCCTGTTGCGATGCTTCAGTACACAAAAGCCTTGCTAAAAGACCCTTAACAAACAAAAAATATCTCGAGGAAAGAAGATTTTCCTATCTTTAATATTCTGAAAACCCACTTAATAGAAATATTTCTTCGATGACTAATCGAAGGTTGTGTAACATCCTTGGCAGCAGAGAAAAATATATTATTGGAGAAGATTAGCATTATGACACCCTCTGCAGTGTACTGCTTCACTGGACACCTTCAGACTCTCATGGGCTCAGTTAAAGACAAACCACTTTCATCCAGCATGGAGACCCTTTCTGAACTGGGTTCTTTTGGACAGAGCGCATTATTCTCTGTGTGGCTCTCTTATACCGAACCGTGTTTTGTTGTTTTTTGTTGTTTACTTGATTGGGAGTTTGTTTTTCCTTTTATTCCGTCCAATTCTATGGATTATTGCCATTTTAAAAAATTAGTAAGACCAATTTATTTTACCGCTGTCATTATTATCTAGAGCTGTTATAATTATCATCCAGATAATTCATTGTGATTAATCATGTTTGTCAAGTGAGAGAAGCAACAGTTCCATCCAATGAGTGTACAGTCCATGAATGTATATATCATATGAATCATATATCATTATTTAACAAATTATTGTTAGTCAATAAGTATGTCTATATATCGTGTACAGTCACTCAAATTGTTCGTTTATTTATCATACACACAGTCAAATCGTGAGTGGACAAATCGTGTGTTTCCTCTTGTGGGAGAGGCTCTGTAGAGGAATTGTAGCTTCCCATTTGCTGCTGCTTTTGTTAGTTTGCTGCTTGTTGATTAACCACAGGCCTCCAGGTCTTTTTAAAACCTGTTTAAAAATGGATTCGAATGAGAGGGCCACGATCAAGCCACATAAAGCAGCTGGGCTTCAGCTTGCACTGGTTTGAAGGGCCCAACTAGGAAAATGCATTAATGCAGTTTAAAATATTTTCTGTATGCAGATATAAAACATCAGCGGCGATCAGTGATATATTTAATGGCCAGAGAAGGACCTCTTGTTTTCAGCTGCTTGTGAAGTGAACTGACTTGTTTGCACCATCTTCTGGACAGAAACCGTCCGGTGTTGGGCTGTTTCACTCAAGTATACATAAAAGGATGCAACCACTCACAGTGTGTGTCTGTGTGTAGGTGGCTGCTTGTTGTGGATGAGCGGTCAGTCGCCGACCGAGGAGGATGGAAGGAGGAAGATCACTGAGGTTCTGGGAAACGGGGAAGCCCTGCGCAAGTTCCAGGCCATGCTGGAGGCCCAAGGGGTGTCCGCAAATATTGCCCAGTCCCTCTGCTCGGAAACAACTGATTACTTCAAACACCTAAAACGTGCAAAGCACCAAACCGAGCTTCCGGCCTTGCATGATGGTAATGTATGCTGTAGATGTCTAGATCAGTGACTAGTGTACCACCACCTACACGACTCTGATTCATTTAATATAGCATGGATTAAGCATAGTGAATTACAGAAAGAGTCTTTTTCAGAGTATTTCTGGAGAGTTTTTCTATTTTATATTGTTCTTGTCTCTGTGTGTCTGTGCAGACGTACCATAAGCAATTTCTTCCGGGATCAGTAAAGTTTTCTGATTCTGATAAAGGGGACACACAATGGAAATTTTGTTTAAAAATCAGTTAGTTGAAATGTAAAAGCATGTTGTTCATTTCCCAGTCTAGAGTTAACTAGCCCATTTTGAATCTGTCGTGGTTGCGATGTACCAGCCATGAACATACTTCTGTTCGACCATTCGGTCCAGAGCAGTTTCACTCACCCATTCAGAAACTGCTGGAGTTGGAAGATGGGAGGGAGATGATAAAACATTGCTAAAGTTTATTCATCCCTGAGGATTTCGGCCCAGACTGATTTTCGAATGAGTCACAGTACGGGGCGGGTAATGAGAGGCCCCCGAAGCAGCCTGAGGGAGAATCTGTTAGAAATGGTCATGTAAAAATGAATCTTTCCGGTATATAAAACCAACAAATGTTTTCACTGAAAAATGAAAAGACAGGAAATATGCAGAACAGGGCCTCTTTGAAGTGCACTTGGTGTGAGGCATGCTGAGGCGCTGGTAGAGGTCATAACAGCACTATATGATTTCCAGGGGTGGTTATGGACATAAAGGGCCTGGTCATAGCCACTGTGCTGCACAAACTAGGGGCCGGGCGTTATCAGGCTGGGGAGCCCATCAACCACAGCGTGGGAGCGGAGCTTCTGGTGGACTTAGGGCAGCAGATCCAGAAAGGTGAGCCATGGGTATATATATGTGTGTGTGTGTGTGTGTGTGTGTGTGTGTGTGTTTACATTGACATTTACACCATACACTGCATCCACAAAGCCACCAGCATTGTAGATGACCACACACACCCCTCACACACGCTCCTATCCCCCCGCACACCCCTCACACACGCTCCTATCCCCCCGCACACGCCTCGCACACCTTCTTCTACCCCCGCACACCCTCTTCTCCCCCTGCACACTCCTCACACACGCTCTTCTGCCCCCGCACACCCCTCACACACCCTCTTCTCCCCCCACACACACTCTTCTCCCCCCACCTACCCCCCACACACTCTTCTCCCCCAGCACACCACTCACACACCCTCCTCTGCCCCCAAACACCCTACTCTCCCCCCAAACACCCCTCACCCTATCAGGCTTTGGTATTATTTGCACAATTATATTCATTACTGTTATATCTCTATTCGCATGTCTGCACACGTAACTGAACTCTCTGTTGCTATAATACAGTATCTGTTATAATACTGTATTCATTCAGACTAGTACCGCAGCTATTGCACTAAATGTTTTGTTTCTCGTTTTTCTTGCACTCTCTTTTGTCCTGTCTGCACTTGTGGTCTTTTGGTGTTTTTGTTTCTGGTCTCGTGTTGCACCATGGTCCTGGAGGAACGTTGCTTGGTTTCACTGTGTACTGTGTGTTAACTTGTCTTGACAAAATGACAAATATTTACTTGACTGGCAGGTCAGCCCTGGATCAGGGTCCATCATGATTGTCCAGAACTGAGCCCGGAGCAGGAAGACGAGCTGCGGGGAAGTTTGGTTATTGGTGGAGATCGGTCATCGGAGGCCAGAGTGGCAGAGTTCATCGAACCTCACTGACACACGTCTCACCCAGCACAGCCTTTATAGGACCTGAAGCACACTCTTTTTTACTATAGCACCTTTTTTACTGATGATAAAGTGCCTGTGCATCTTTTGTGTGTGAAAGTTTCATAAAATACTTACCTTATTTTACATTTTAAGTGTCATTTGAGTGACAAAAGGGGCAGAAAGAAAGTAGTAACAGTAAAGTACAAAAAAAACAAAACTCTTGAGCCTTTCATGAGAAACAAATTAGAAGTAGAAAGTAGAAGGCTGCCACCTGGTGGTGCTAATAAATTTTTTTTTTTCAAATGTTGATCACTTTTTTTAAATTCTTAAATTCTAAGTTCACATTTGCAGTAACAGACTACATGTCAGTGGAATATGAAGTGCTAATAGTTTTGTGGATTTTACTCTCGATGTAATGTTCTGCTGTGGGTGCAAGAATATAAACGTGAGGACTCAAGTTGGGTCATACATCTGAATCTTTAAAATCTGAAAGCTGCATAACTGAATTGAACATTAGGAATTAAACCCAGCATTAACACTATTTTTAAAATAAATCAGCATAAAATTTAACCTAAAATTAGAAATAAAACCCCCAAAAACCTACAATTTGGCTGTTGCAGTCTCGGCCACATCAAGCTAGTGTTCAGTTATGGCAAAAACAGTTTTTACACAAAAACAGGAGCTTCGTTAAGCAGTGCACTACTTCAATGTTGTTCTATTGTGGTTTACTGTTGCTGCACAGGGAAAGACGTCACCAGAATTTTGTTGTACGAAACTATAATGGCAATAAAACTCTCTTACTCTTAAGAAAGGCTCCTCTGGGCAGTAATTAAAATTATACACCATCTACAGTGGGACACACACGCACATACACACGCATATGCACACACAGCTTAGTCAATCTGGCTACCCGGAGCGAAGTCCTGTCGATTAGTCCACAAGGTTTGGATGTGTAAAAATGTATTAAAAAATCAATTTTGGAGTCAGTTTAGTGATACAAGAGAATCATGATACACAAATCGAAGATGATTTGACGGCTAAGGTTAGAATTACACTTGTGTCTTAATTAGCCTGTAGATCAGTGGCTGGGCACCAGTCAGGACTGGTTGATGGACCCTTTCATAGAACAGCTTAAGTATCCATCTTTCGTTTATTGCTTAAGGGACATATTTAAAGCTGCCAATTAAACATTTTACAAAAATCATCTTAAACTCAATTTGCAATTGTTATGACTTGTTCCACCTAAAGCATTTCCCTGGATATGTGCACAGTTCACTGAAAGTAAAGGGAAAACTTACAGCTAAAACTCTACATCACAGATGCAAGTGACCACAAAACTCCAACAATGATGCTCAGATTTGTCACTGAAACATTACATTGCCGATACTAACAGCACATCTAAGGTTAAATAAAGTATTTTAGTATCACTCAGACAGCCTTAATAAAAATAGTCTGTTCAGAAACACTGACCAGGCTGCAGTGCTCCTGATTTTGGAACTAATGGTCAGTAGGGGGCACAAATAACTACTGAATATTCCCTAAACCCTGTAGTAGTAGTAAAGTAGTGGGTAGTAAATAGTCCTAGTGTCTCTAGGTGTTTTTTGGGGTTTTTTTGGTAGGCAAAACTTGTTTAATGAGTTAACAGAAGCTAAAATTCAGTTTTATTAACTTTGCAGCACAGAATGAACGGCTTTAGAAGCAGACGAGTTTAGAAATGCCTTTAGAAAGAGCCAGCCATTCCAATCCAGATTTTTGTCTGTTTTTCTTTATATTAATCTTTTATTTTATTCCTTTTCACTGTTGATTTGTCTCGCACACTTTGAGACCACAGCTGAGTTCTGGAATTTACTGGAAGGTTTACGAACCACTGAAAAATGTCATACTCAGATTCTACAGTCATGTTAAAAGCTTCCTTTCTGGCCTACAGAAGTGAGAGAAGCAATGAGATCAGAGGAGATGCTTGAAACTAAACTCCCCCCAAGCTATACTGCCTGGATCCCATTAACCAGAGATCTTCAGCGCAGCTCAGGGCCAAGAGCTTCACATTCTGCAGCGTACAAACCCAATTCCATAAATCAGACAAAACCATTTACTGATGTTCTGCACTCCGAGATTTGGGTCCGAATGTAAAGGAAATGTTGACTGAGATCCTCTAAATCCATTAGGCGATATATACGGTTTAAAAATGGGTTTAAAACATGTAGCATTTAATGCAGGCAGGCATATACGTGTAGAAGCTCACTGTAAAGAAACAAAGGTTTTGGCATTTTATTTTCTAGTATTTCCAAACATGTAAAAAGTCAAGCACTAAGTCTATTCTTCAGAGATAAAAAAAAAAAAAAAGCATGATTGAAATGAACACATTTCTGCTCCACCCGGTTTTCCACGGGTCTGGTGTTATTCGACTGGAGGAAGACTTTTCCAAGTTAACCTCGAGTGAAGGAGTCTTTTCTTTTGCACGCTCCGTGCTTTGGGAAAAGTTAGTGGACCACAGAGTTCAGTGGTTCTGCCCGTATGTTGCCGAGGTCCAGAGCAGAATCTGTTTCTTCATCGATTTCACCGATCACGGCCCTGTAACACACAAAAAGTGTTCTCACTCAACATCACTTGATGAAGAATATTCTAAACAACAAACCTGGTATTAAAATAGCATAGTTTCAACAACTTTACTTTACATTAAATTAACTTTAAGAGGCACTTTTGCCTGAAAATTGAAAAGGCACACTTTACGTCAAACTATCCAGAACAATAAATATAAATCTCATTTCCCCTTTTAATAATTACATGTGATAATATTATACTATGTTTTATTTTATATTACTATACATTTTTACAACTGACATTTTACAACAAAACATAGTTGTACAGTACTTTGGTGCAACCTGTGTAGCTTGTAAATGTGCTTTATAAATAAACCTGATTTGACTTGACCGCTTCTCATTTGTGAACTTTGCACTGAAAAGCGATTGGGACGTTCTGGAGCTGCTGCACATAACCTTAAAGTCACCATGCCTGATGCCATGCATCATACAGTCATATCAATTTATGCAGGCCATTATCATACACAAAGGGCATTCAACGTACTTTCCAGGACAAAAATATTATAAAAATAGAATAAAATAGAATACAAATGTTAAGCATAAAAATTGTAGGATGTTGAAAAAGGCATAAAAGAAATAAAATAATCCATGAAGAGAAATAGAAGAGCAAATATTAAAAATAAGGAGAATGGTGTGTTTTTAGCAGCTTTTTAAAGCTCCAGTTGGTGCAGATCTGATGCTGGTGGGCAGTTGGTTGGACAGCATAGTGGATAAACACCATTTCACCAGGTTTAGTTTCAGATGTTTTCACCACTAACTGACCTGCTCCTGAAGAGACCCAGCAGGATGATAAACATCAAACATATCAGAGACGCATATAGGCCATAAACCACTGAGTGACAAACAAGATGAGAAAAGTTTTGAAATCTATTCTTTACCGAACTGGGAGCTGGTACAAGAACCTGAGGACTGGAGTGATAAAAAGTCCCACAGCATTGGGCTGAGGAGCGATGAAGCCCTACCTTTAGGATGAGCTGGAGTGGCTTTTGTGATCAAGAGTTAGTCCATAATCAGTACTTGACCTCACTAATGCTCTTCTGGCTGCAATCAAACCCTCCCAGAAAGGCTGAAAACCTCTAAAGCCCAGAGGAGAGGCTGTTACAAGAGGATAAAGGGAGGATAAACCCATCTATTAATACCCTAGAAGGAAACTGGACAGCCAGGTATCAACTGCTTGAATGTGTTTGTTTCTAAATACTGCCGCCCATTACCTAAATCTTCAGTACAGCTTTAGAAAACCACAGCACTCGTTTCTCCCAAGTCACAGCTGCTGTTCACCACCACCTGAACAGCGTTACTGGAAGCCTCTGTTTGGATTTCAAAGGTTCAATAACGTTTGCAGATGTTATGACTCGTGTAAACACACGACAGAAGTCTTTTGTTGCACATGACTTACACATTATCTCCTCTAACAATGTACAGTCCCAGCACGACCTGCTCCACTCCCTGGGAGGAACTGAATACACGCTCGTGGCTTTCATCAAGGATAAGGTTGATTGTCTGGTCGAAGCCCTTTAATGTTCCCTGAAAAGAAGAGAGACTAATGAATCATTCGTCCTCTGACATTATCAAAACACACAGCTAATAATCGCCAGGCACACTGTACCAGAAGAATCCCAAAATGATCTAATTGCAGATAAAACAAACTTTCTGAAAATATGCAACTTAGTTGGCCAGTCTAAAAGGAAGAGTAGGCCTGTCACAATTAAAGCAATTATGTAACCTGATCGCAGTTATTTTCCAGGCATTATTGTTCACGAATATATTGTGTCACAACCTGCAGAATGTCAGTTTGGTATGTTTCATCGCTTAAGCTCAGGCAATTGCATATTAAAAAAACAAAACAAGAAATACATTCACTGACACAGGTCTTAACTTGGTGCTTTATGTCTGTTTTCTCGTTTTTGAAATGAACTAAAAAGCCAAAATCAAGTGTTTGTCGTGTCCTAATGAAAGATTAAAGGTGATAAACGTGACACGGTGACGAGACGATCAGCCACAAAACCTTAATGAAAGAGGGCAACATGCACTTACACAAGAAAGGCTTTAAGGGACCCTTTCATACAATTTTTCTTTATTTTATGCATTACTTCAATGCCGCTTTGTGATCTTTGCCAGTTTAGAAACAAAAACAGTCATAATTCATTTTTTACAAGATAATTTGCCTCTTTTTCGCACCCTAGAATAAAAACAGGATATTTTTGTGACTGTGTCTTTAATATGAAATATGAAAGCAGTCCAGGCTGAAACACTCCTCACAACTTCAACACAAATTGGTGGGGCTAGTTTTTATAGACACATTTTTATTTTAGGGAAACAGCATTAAAACATGTTTACATGCTAGATCAAAAATTTTAGAACAGAAAAGAACATTTTCCATAACATGGGCACATTAATAAAAGTAACTGGAGTCTGTTTGCACTGACTACTGTCTTTTGGTATAGCACTATATATTAACAATGTATTTGATTGAGAACAAAAATACCTACCACAATCATCCGTCCATCTGATGTAATGATGGCCACGGTCCCTTTAGAGACTAGTTTAGGATGTTTTAACAACTCTGAGAGTCACAACATTTCTAAGCAGAATTAAACCTTTTCTTTTTAATACATTGATTTCCAGTGGAGAAGGAGGGGATTATTCAATAAAAGCAAGTTTTCTACATTAGCCACATAAAGTGGACTAAAAGGTTGACCAATAGGAAGTTCTCTCGGCTTTCTTTACTTTTGGACAGGCTTGATTTTGGTTTGGGCTGCAAAATATATCATCCGTGAAACAGAAGTCTGCATAGCTCCCAGTGAGCTACGGGATGCAATGATCAGTAGGTGTTCATGTAATCCAACAAAAGGCCAAGGTGTTCTTAATGGTACCACAAATTTATTTTATACATCATGTGATCATTTTTCAACCTATACCTTAGAATTAACACTGCTTTTAATGAGAATAATCTGAAGATATGTGCTCTTTCAAGTGTTCATTTGCCGTACATGAACAAGGAACAGCACACAGTGTGAAATTATTTCTCTGTATTTAACCCATTCACCAAGTGAAGCAGCGGGTAGCTAGCGATGCAGCATTTTAAAATCCACCATCTGGATATTAAAAGCTACTCCAACCGCAATGTCTCAGCATAATCATAATACTTGGAGAAAGATGATGATGATATTTGCCCTTTAACAGACTGAAAAGTGATGATATGGGCCCTTTAATGGACTGAAAAGTGATGATATGGGCCCTTTAATGGACTGAAAAGTTATTATATGGGCCCTTGAATAGACTGAAAAGTGATGAAATTGACCCTTAAATAGACTGAAAGCTACTGCAGTCCCAATATATCTCCATATAATCGCAATACTCAATGGTTGGTCCATATCGTGCAGCCCTGCTTTTGGACTTAAGTCTGGTTAAATAGAAAGGTCCTGTTTTGTGAAACATCTCTCAGATGTCTACAAATAAATTGAAGCAGCTGGGCTAACTCACAGCCTGCTAATTCTCAGCTAATGTTCAGGAGTTACAAGCAAAGCATGCTCTTCTAATTAACACCATACCGATAACGAGGTGTATAATCACTCTGACATTTCTAAACACATTAAAGAGTGAAATAACTATATAAAGCAGGTAAAACCCTCTCTCCTAGAGGAGAGGAGCTAGGCTAAGCTAGGTTAGGCTAGGCTAGCTCCGTGAAGTGTTGGCCTTCTAAAAACCCTTCTCCGCCAGAGCCGAGCAGTGTGCGTGGGCTCAGAAAGGATACGGTTGATGTAGCTCTCCAGGGCGGTAGACATCTCCTCCGACTCTGTTTTTAACTTCACCACAGAGCTCCTGTTTATCTCCCGAAGCTAGTTCTCTCCTGCAGCGCGGATCCGGGATCGGCAAGGAAGAGACTGTACTAACAAATCACAGAGCAGTCCGAGTCGATTCAGAGCAGTCTGCAGGAGGACTGATCAGACACTAGGAGGCGCAGCTGGGCGAGTCTTCTGTGCAAAATTGTAAAGTTTAATACACAATTTTATACGTTTTTTATTCATGCTGGGCAACGATTTTTTTATTGCGATTAATCAAATTGTTATAGGCAAAATTAAATCAAAAGTAGTGTATTGCACATGAATTGTATTGCTATATGAACAAAAGTGCAAGAACATATGGCTTGCAAACACTTCAAACATATAATGAGCTTTTTAACAGCAGGGTTCCCTTTAAACACAGTTACACATCTGCAGTTCAAATGTTTCTCTAAATCTCAACTTAAACATTAACGTCATCAGATCAAATATAAAACCAAAGCTATTTGCCACTGCAGGGCATTCACGTTTTATTTAGTTTGTTATAGAAAAACAAGTTACCATCAGAGTCCAGAGTATGGGGGGCGGAACCATAATAGCAGCTGCAAAGAGGAACCAGCTCCATATGAAAGTCTATGTGAATACAGAGTAATTAAAATCTCTGTTGGTGTAATGGTCAATGTGTCCCAATACTTTTGTCTAGGTCTCGCCTTGTTTTCGCGGGGGTCAGGCGTCCCATTACTTTTGTCCATATAATATGGACAAAAGTAATGGCTCGTCTGACGCCAGCGCGCACTTACCAGCACACAAAAAGCAACAAATTTTCAAAAATAAAAGGATTTAAAAAAACTGCGTTAACGCGCGATAAACTAATTGTCGTCGTTAAGTAAATAATGCGTTAACGCGATAATAAGTCCTTGGTTTTATAAATATGTATTTACATAGGACAGCTGGTGGCCTGGTGGTTAGTGGACATGTAAAGTGACAATTTGCCACATGTGAACAAACACACCAGGCCACCAGCTGTCCAACAAAAGTCGTCCTTCGAGCCGGATTCGAACCAGCGACCTAAGGATCTCTATGTACATCCACTACAGTCCTCCGCTCTACCAACTGAGCTATCGAAGGTTAGGGTCACACACCTTTGATCACAAAATTCCTGAGTTCGAATCCCAGGTTCACTATAGTGTGGCTATAAGGGGCCGCTTTACTTGATTTAAACATGTATAAATATGAAATATTCAACCAGTCAGGCTTCAATAGCCAGGAGGCTCACAATTTTTTTTTCTCCAAATGATCTACTACCTAACAAAATAAATCTGTTAAATTCAGAAAAAAGAGTTTCACTCAGAATATTGCTGTTGCCATTGTTATCCTATAAAAGTATCATGTAATTCTAGTACTAATATTAATAATACTGTAAGACGTCTGTAAGTGGGGTGGTGCGGTGGTGCAGTGGGAAGTGCTGTGTGGAGTTTGCATGGCCTCCCTGTGTCTGTGGGTACTCTGGTTTCCTCCCACAGTCCAAAGACAAGCATGTCAAACAAACTAAAGACACTGAACTGCCCCTGGGTGCGGGACACAATGTGCTTGTCAAGTCATGTCAATTTGAGTACCGGTAGGTTTTTTTTTTTTTTCATTTCAAGCATTCTGGACTTCTATAGTGCTGTGTGTTTACATAATTAACTACATTTCCGATTCTGTAGATCTATATTAAAGTAATCATCTAGTTCACTGTAGAAAATTATAAACTGTCCAAATTTATGTCCAAGTTTATTATAGTAATCCTGTTGAATAGTTTCCCAATCCCTGTTCTGGAAGCCCACTGTCCTGCACATTTTACATGACATAACTTTACAGTACATTACATTAAATTAAATCATTTGGCAGCCGCTTTCATCCAAAGCGACTTAAAATTTTAGGATACACTGAAGCTTCAGGACAGTGGGAGAACCAGAGGAGAGTTCTGAGTGCCAAATCTTTAAACAGGAAGTAGTCTAGAAAGATGTCTGTTCAGATAGAAGGGTGAGTGTGATTTAGGTTAGATAGGGCATCAGGAGCGGAGGTGCTCTCTGGACACATGAGTCTTCAGGAGGTTTTTGGAGACAGAGAGGGATTCTGTTGCTCTGGTCGCCTTGCTTACTCTTGTTTCACTCCCGATCCAGCTGATCAGCTCATTAACAGCCCCGTACTGTTACAGTGGGCATGTGAAAACAGGGAAAACACTCAAATGTGCAGGACAGCAGACCACCAGGACTGGGAAATCAGATGTTAGAGATTCCTGCGGTAAAGATTTTTTGTGCAGGTGATGATTACCTTTCAAGTCCACACACACACACACACACACACACACACACACACACACACACACACACACACACTGTGAGTGATGGGCATCAGTTAATGATTGGTGTTGTTATGAGGAAGTGAACTTCAGTCTTAAGTGTGTAGTGGAGAGGAGGCTTCAGGATAATCCGGAGCAACAGGTGAAGACTTGATAAGAAGGAGAATGAACACAGAGAGTAAATAAACTTTCGCCTCAAGAAAGAAAAACTTGTTTTGTTTGGAAAAGAGCTTGAGGAACTCAGGTAAAAAAACCCCATCTGTTTATTTAATCTTTTTATTTGTTGCATAATCATTTGATCTGAAGTTGCTCACCTTCACTGTTGGCTTGATCTTGGTTACCAGCCATTGTCCTCACCTGGTCTCCAACAACATGAAGGCAGAAGACAAGCTTCAGATTCTGAAGTTCCTTTTAATGCTGGTCAACTCATTTTTTGTGGTAAGAGGGAGTAAGTAATTGGGGTAAATTCACAATTGGACAGACAGTCTTGCATGATATAAATTTTAAGTTATGTACAGATAAGCACATGCTTTTGACTGTTCTGAGAATTTAAAGTGAAATATTGTTGCTGTCACATCTCCAAAATGGTCATTTTGCAGAAGAAACTGAATTTAACAGATCACATTTTTTTCTATTGAATGTTGAAATTTTAACACAACGTAAAAGGCATATATTTTCAGATGATGTTCAAAAATGAAAAATGATAAAAGGTTTTGTCCTGAGTGACGATAGCTGATAGTCACTGACAAGGTTGATTGCTGTTATTAGCTTTATGGTACTGCCAACTCACTAAGTGTCTATTAAAGGACCATATACACCTTTTTACCTCCTTACTGCGAAGTCAACAGACCCATAACTTTCTCCACAGATTCTCGGGATCAGCCTTTTTGGATGTTCGGCATGGATCCTATTTGATAAAAACAACCTCATCACTGTTTTGAGCGGTGGTAAGCTGTCAGTTCTTTCTACCGACTCCAACAGAAGCTGGAATCCAGTAGTTTATGTAACTGCTATTTTTTTTCTGTTGCCTAAATAAGTGAGTGAATAAAGAGCTTAACGTAGTGTACGTGAACCACTATTGGAACATTTCTCTGTGTGACTCGATCCAGAAATTAACCAGTGTGTGCTGATTGTGTGTTGATTGTGTTCTGATTGTGTGCTGATTGAGTATTGATTGTGTGTTGATTGTGCGTTGACTGGGGTGCTGTATCTGAGCTGGCTGGGTGCTGAATCAGGGCTGATTGTGTGTTGATTAATTATTGATTGTGTGTTGATTGAGTATTGATTGTGTGTTGATTTTGCGTTGACTGGGGTGCTGTATCTGAGCTGGCTGGGTGCTGAATCTGGTCTGATTGTGTGTTGATTATGTATTGATTGAGTGCAGAATCTGTTCTGATTGGGTGCTAAATCTGATCTAATTGTGACCTGGGTGTAGTGTTGTGGATATATTGTTACCTTCCAAGCAAGAAAATGGTTTTTGATTCCTATCCTGGCAGCTCACTGCACTACTCCAATAAGACTCCTTGGGCAAGACTCCTAACACTGCATTCACTTACAGCTTACAACATATATACAAACATATATCCAATGTGTATTTTATATATATATA
>JBBIGA010152150.1:0-18514 GCA_037576975.1 Alestes dentex | reverse complement strand
GTGTGTGTGTGTATATATATATATATATACACACACACACAGAAAAACCACAACGATTTCTGCATCTGAGCGTCACCCACCTGTCTGTATGTCCTCAGTGTTTCTGCCGGATTCAAAGTTCCAAACCGGGTTTCATTGTTGGTGAATATGACAAACACATCCACAGTCCTGTCGTTCTCTGAGGCCCACTTTATGGGCAGAGCACAGTCGGTGCCGCCGCTGTGCATCTACAGAGGATGAACAATTATTCTAAAGTAGGTTGTCAGAAAAAAATTCTGCGATTTCTAAACCGCTAATTAGCAGGGGTTTACTGTACATAAATTATTAATGCCAACAATAGTTAACAAATATAAATCATACATATTAATGATATTAAAGCAACAACAATTAAATATACTTAAGGAAGTCAACATCAAAAATGTTTCTGGATCTCATCGATCGCCTGATACCTGGGAAGCGAGGAGGACTGTTTAAGTGCTAAAAACTACTAAAAATAATTACAACTGAATTCATAAATAACTGTCAATTAATAATAAGCACTAATAATATGAGTCTAGTAATAACATATGTATATGTAAAAAACCTCAGCATGTTACCATGGACAACCAAATATCAAACAATCTGACTGGATAGTGTTCATCTTATTTGCATAAAGTGAGCAGGGTGTGCGTCGCCGGTCTGGTCCATTTACGTTTAGGCGCGCCCAGTATGACTGTCTTCTTCGAGAAATCTTTTTTTTTTTACCAAATATTACGCCAAATGATTTAAGATGTCAGACTTTAACTATTTGATGGACATTCCGTTTCCTATATTTAAATAAAACATTGTGTATAACAAATATTGCACCATAATTCAATGGTTGATTGACTATAACAGTTTTTAAATATAAACAAATTTGAAGCCCTATTAATGAATGTCACATTTTTAACGCTAATTACTAAAAGATCCAAGAAATGCACCACAATTTAATGGCTCATATTATAACAGTTCATAAAATTGCACAAAATTAACTATTATTTGCAGCCCTAATAATGTATGTACCATAATTTAATGGCTCATTCATTATAACAGTATAAAAATGTAACTGTGTAACTCTTATTTGCAGCCCTAATTATAATAAAATATAAATTTGGTGCCTGATATGGTTCCTCATTAGTAAAGCAGTTACCTGGACGAGCTGCGCTGTTACTTGGATGAGAGATGTGTCGGTGGAGATGGTGCAGGGAACCAGGGCTCCTTCAGAGAAGATCAACACGTCGGCATCTTTCTCAGTCTGTGCGATCACCTTTAACACAGAAAAATTTTAATACCATTCGCATTATCTCTAACATGAGCAGACATTAAAAGTGAAGCTTTGCCTGACAGAGCGACGGGGCGTATCTGTCAGACCAGATTCGGCTTAAACCTAAGATCACTAAAACTTTTGAACTAAATAATCACTATTAATAAAGCGTGTTTGGGGTATTTTTGATAACATTACCAAACGTCTGTGCCATTCTGTCCTTATTCAATCTACATAATTATTTATATGTGATTCAATTTGTAACAAATACATAAGCTGTTACACAGAGACGTGATCGGCGGAGCATGTAAACAGAACACAGTGACGCAACCTAGATAACATGACCAGCTCGACAGGGGACCACCATGATCAACACGCCAATACGGTTAATCTTAGTTATTGTCCGTGGCGAAATAATAAATAATAGAAAATTCAAAACAAAGAAATGTCTCAAAACAAAGAAATTGTTGGAAAAAGCAATGCGACTTTATTTCTATAAAAGATATATTTTAGGACCATTTTAAAAGTTTTTTTGAAATTTAAATATCCACAAAATGTAGTTTCTACTTATTTATATTTATACTCATTTTAAGACTTAGCTGACTTAATTGGTGTTCAATATACTACTCAGACTTTTCAAACTGTTACAAAATGCATGTATTCATTATAAACAATTGTGTTATTTTATCGTTTGGCCATACTACTCAGCCCTAGTAGTATCCTGAATAAATTAAATTATTATTTCTATTCAGCTTAGATGTGTGAATATAAATATAAATAAGCACAATAATTGCAATAATAATTAATATCAATAATTATGGCCAACCAATGTAAAATACATTATATAATACACAGCATAATTATTAATAAGTATTTGATGCATTTTGTAATATTTTGAAATGTCTGACATGCATATTAAACACCA
The DNA here is from genome assembly GCA_037576975.1 of Alestes dentex. Taxonomy (NCBI): domain Eukaryota; kingdom Metazoa; phylum Chordata; class Actinopteri; order Characiformes; family Alestidae; genus Alestes; species Alestes dentex. The sequence continues at coordinate 16,307 of JBBIGA010152150.1, read as the reverse complement.
ATACACTTAAACACATGATAATATACTCATTACCAGCCTAAGCCGAATAAAAAATAATAACTTAACGGGTGCTCAACAAACTATTCTGTTAAACCGTATAATGTTAAACTCTTAAACAGTATAACTACAGTATTACAACATGCATGTCATAAATATTAATAATTATGTCGTATATGATGTTGTTTGGCTATACCCACCACAAGTCAAAGCTGAATAAAAATAATAACTGATGTTAAATATGCTTTTCAGACTTTTCAGACTGTTACAAAATACATTTAATATGACTAATAATGATGTATTATTTAGTGTACTCAGTTTACATTGTGGCCAGCCCTGGAGGGTAAAGCAGCTGTGTGTGATGTGGGTGGTGAAGTGAGGATGCGAAAGTGTTAGTGCTGATCTTACCATGCTCATTGCTGCCGCTACAGCCACGGTGCTGACGGAGCTTCCAAGAGCCAGACTGTTGAGAGACCCGCTCACATCGACTCCGACCACAAAGCGCTTCCCTGTGGGCTCCACGTTCTGCAAGTAGAGAGTTCGCACAGAGACAAGGAAGCACAGGAGACGAGAAACGGTCAGAACACGAACTGTTCTGCACAGAGGACCAATAGGAGAGGGGGCTCCTTCACATTCACCTCTGCCATACAGCTGGTCTATCTGACCATCTGCTGTTGGGCATGTTGCCCTCAGGCTCACATTCAGCTGCCCCAGATCATGCCCTTCCATCTACAGTGCTTTTCTAAGGGCATGACACAAGCCGTGCAGCCTTAAAAATATCACTCATAAGAAGAACATCTAGATACTTTTGGCCATATAGCTATGAAGCATGCTTAAATATGACTTTTTCCTGTTAATTGGGAAAATTGTACACTCATATATATTCTAGTGCATGTTTTGAGTTCTCATGTTGAAGGCCTGACTCTATCTCAGTCTGATAATTAGTAATGGGTACGGTTGCCGATACTTATGCCCATACTTATCAGGACTCTTATAACCTACAAAATAAAGGCGTCACATGAAAAGATGAGAAAAGATTCAGCAGCATTTTTTGGAGAAATAAAGATCTAAGCTTTGTCCTGAGTTTCTTGTATTTAAATTGAGGGAGGCACGATCACTACAAATGCTCTGTTGAACAAATGTGTGCTGGTGATGCAGTGTACCACTCTCATTCTTCCACCGATCCAATCCAGCATCCACCGTTTGAAAACACAGCGGTGTTGGAATGTATTAACTCTGTATAAACACTGACAGCAGCACCATTTGTCCCGATTTCAGTACTGATCAGTCAGGAACTGGGACCAGTTTAGTACCAGTTCTCCATACCCATCCCTACTGAACATTCCCATAATTAAAATAAATGCTATGTGGCTATGATGGTGACATCTCCAACACGGTTGAACAATGCAGTTTTGTGATGTAATGTGGTATCGCTCCTTGCAAAACTACATCGCTGACAAGCGTCTACGTCTGGATGCAGTACAACTTACTGACAGACACTTGCAGAAGACACGGTCCAGAGCTTGAACGATGTCTCTGTTCGGCTCCCACTTTAATTTGCCTCGCTTCCCGTGGCCCCGCTTGTAGTTTTCAGAGGCAACCAGGACGCTGAAAGGGTGCGTTTTCGCCTGAATTGGACAGAGTTTGGTTATAAACACGCATGTAGTTATTCAGCCCTATAGGGCTTAACACAAGTATTGATAATGAAAAAAAATCACATCATCCTATAAAAGTATATTATTAAGGCAAAAATAATGCAGGCTAGTTCTTCACTAAGGGACTTTGATGGTTCAAAAATAGTTTTATTATACAGCAAATATAAGCTGTGTATACCACTGTGTACTGAATATGGTGGAATAGTGACCATTTGTCATACGGGAACACAAGACAGCACAGTGTGTACAGCACAAAATTCTTTCTCTGTATTTAACCCATTCACCAAGTGAAGCAGGAACACAGCGCCCGGGGAACAGTGTGTGGGGACAGTACCTCAAGGTTACCACAGTGGTGCCACCAATCTCGGGATTCAAACCCAAGACTTTCTGATCGCAGGGGCAACGCCCTTACCACCAGCTGCCCTAATTAATATGAACGTGTGTACGCAACTCATGGCATATTTGCGCCAGAATGCTGACCATTACACCATGGATACATGTATACATAAACTACACGTATATATAAACTCCTATTAACTTTAGCATTCATGGGCAACGCTAAAATGCTCTAGGCTGAATATGTAATTGTGTTTTGTGACATCACCAATACACTGATTCAAATACAATGAGCTCAGTTTCCATAAATGGTTAGTTCGGGCTGGGGAGTAAACATACATACATCAAATTATTTTTGTTTTATTTTTCATTTGAGCAAGGAACATCTAGTTTTCTACAATGTGGTCACTTTAACTTGACATGTTTTGAACACAAATGACTGTGTCACTGTTTAAAAGCGGTCATTCCATGCCAAACTACCTGACAGGCCTAAATACCACCCGCACCTGATCTCTGAATTATCTGACGCTGGAGTCACCAAAATAGTCATACCTTTGTAAGAGTTTGTTCGTCCTGAATCCTCTCACAAACGGCCGCCACCTCCGGACTTCCTTGCAAAAGAACCTGGTCTGCAGTCATTTTCCCCAAGTGCCTCATCAGAGCGGCGACAGGCATCTCCTTCAGCAAAGCCTTCCACACCTAAAAACGAGAGTAAACCAAGATACAGATTACAGCTTCTCATGAACGATCTTCTTCTTCTACCCAACCTTAGGTGGTGGTTCTGACCTCTTTGGACTTTAGATGACTGGTCAGTATCTGCTCCCTCTCCAGATGGTGTTCCTCTATGAGGTGAACCACTTCCTGCTCATCAGTCGAGTGCTTGGCCTTCTCCACCGCCTCCAGATACGTAAACACCTTTGTGAGCTCCTCAGGGTTCTCTTTGTCTGCATACGTCTCCTGGACAACCTTCCAGCCTTTCGTCACGTATTTGCTGATGAGCGCAATAGCTGCGAAACACCAAAAAAAAAAAAAAAAGTTTACCATCAAAACAAATCACCCAGTCACCCAAATCTTTTTAGTCTGATAACTTCTCTGGATCCACTGAAACCACATGAAGAGCTCCAGAATGTCTGATAGACCTCCTTATTTGGTTTCCAAAAATGTATATATAAATATGGACTAAAGTATATTAATGTAGCTAAATTGAGTTGTAGCCATCTTGAAGCTTACCTTCTGTGAATTTTCATAGAAACCAGTTAACAGACGTGTGTGATGTTTTCCAGTCTGACTGGAAGGGACACAAGCTATGGCTTTAAGACATAGTACAAGGCTCACCATCATTGGCTGGCTTCATGTGGGACAGTCTGAAGAGATCCTGGTGGGACCAGCCGGCCCTGTGTTTGCACCTGTCAAGCCAAGTCAAGTTTATTTATGTAGCCTATTATCATACACATACAAGGTCATTCGATGTGTTTGACAGGAATAGAATAAAAATATTATATAGCAAAAAAGCATGGAAGCAGTACGTTGTAAAAAAGTAAAAGCAATAAAATAATACATAGAAATTAATAAAAGACAAAGAAAGGTGTGATGGAGGTGCAGATATTTAAAAGAAGGTGTTAGAGAATAGTGCAGCCTTTTAAAGTACCTGGTGACCGTATGTGCGAGGCTGAGGGGGTCCTGGCTGTTGTACCAATCCGAAATGGCCCTGCGCAGGCCACGCCCCCACATGCCGCAGCGCAGGCCATCCTTCAGCTCCTTTTTGTACTGTATGAAGGCGAAGAGCTGCCCGGGCGCCCTGCACAGCTCCTGGAGGGTGCGGTAGGCCGCCTGTTTGGCCTGAGGGTCCGAGTGCTGTGAGCACACGGCCAGCGCAAACAGCGCAGGGTTCGGACGCACTGCTCTGCCCTCCAGGATCAGCCGCTTCAACTCCTCCACCACCTCGCAGCCGCGGCCGGCCTGCACTAGCTCCATCAGGGCCAGAGCGGTCTCTGGCCCCAGTGCCCGCTCCCTCGTGCTGTAGGTGCTGCTCTCGGAGCCGTAACAGAGGAAGCGGCGCAGACGCAGTGACTCTGTCACCGCCCATGGCTGGCCAGCATTTTCTGAACTCAGCGGAACCCGGCCCTGAGGGTCCGACAGCTGCTCTGGGGGGGATGACGGCTCCATAGTGATTCTATTTGCTGAACAAAAGAAATATCGTTAATAATAAAAATTTACACAATGCAGATATATTAGCTCAGGTTGGCTAAATGTCCCACCGTACAATACATTTGCCACCAAATCCATCTACAAAATTCACACTTTCTGATCATTTTTAAAGGTGAATATTCTCATATATATCCTGATATCAATATGATTCCAATAATACAGAACATCCCTATATGCCTATGCTGATACTGGCCATGTCAATATTGCTCGTGATATTTGGGAGAAAACTGTTTTAAGTGGCATAAAGACAAATAAATACATGAACTTCACTTAAAGTGCATATTATCCTATTAAAAGCATTTTAGGGCCTACATCACTGCGATGACTGGTTGATACATTCCTTCCACTATTCACTATCGAGTGTCTGTGAAGCTCCACGTGTTTATATGGATGTTGATGGTGGCAAAACAGTGGTGAATCTGAAGTATAACAGTTTTCTTTGGGGAATGTTTTGCCCCACAATGCCCTGCATGTATCCCTCCACCATGAATGGATTTAGTTTTTAAGACCAAAAGCTTCTCAAAACCAGTGTGAACAATTCTGACTCTAGAACCAGCAAACCCACTCTGAACCATTCTGTTCACACCTTAAACACTTAATTATGTAGAAGTTTGGGTGGAGTTCCCCTTCCAGTGCGATGACCTGATTTGAACTGCCAACGAGTGAGAGAGAGTGTCAGCAATGGAAAACTTTGAAAAAATACAGCTGAAGCATATATATACCTGTTTTTTGCACCATATAAGGTCTGTTAATCATCATGGCGATGTCTGTCTCTGCAATACTGAAATGGCAAAATGCTGCAATATGCAAATGAGCCTCTAACCAATCACAGTGTTCCTGACAGGGCAACCAATCATAGCTCCAGCTGAGTTACTGGGTGTTCTGATGATTCAATGTCTTCCATGTATTCCAACAAAAGTCTAATTATTTTAATCTTTAACCTTTAAAGATCCGGATTGGTTCAGGTGTTTTAAGGGGCCCATATTCTACATTTTCCTGTTATTTTTTCCATCGTATTTGTGTGGGTTTGTGCACCAAACGTATAATTAATACTTCATCATAATTCATTCCATTTTCCAACCTGTGTTTATCTCCAAGATTTATACAGACTGTGCCTTTAAGATTGATATATGTAAATAAGGTATTTTCTGATTGGCTGCCCTCTACTGTAGATCATTTGAGCTCCAGCATGAGTGGGTGGGGCTAAACTTCTGTAGGCTGAATAAAGAGATGTATGTAAATATGCTGGTTCTGTGACATCACAAAAAAAGTATGATTTAAAAACTGGCTGTTTTTGCAGCTTAGTTTCTATATGTGGACTGTGAATGTAATTTACAGACTTTTAAATCCAGTGAAGTGACAATATGGACCCTTTAATCTAATGCAATACTGATATTTTGTCTATATCATGCAGCCCTAATTATAATTGTGAATGACATACAACTAGTTTGATGTTTGGGGTCAACAAGTTCTTCTGAAGGGTAAAAAGAGGAATTTGGGTGCAGGTTTTTATTAAGGCTTTCACAGTTTATCGATTACATATGCAGTTATGTAGCTTTTCACTTGTTTTGGCAGCTGATTATGAAGGGAAAACGTAAAACGATAAGATTATATATGTAGTCCTGTAGGCACTGTCAGCAAATCAAGATTTCATTTGTTTTGGCATGGACATTGTAAGATAACAAAACTATGAGACTTTATTTTATATGTAACAATATATAAAATCGTTTTATATCTGTTCATAAACCCTGAAGTATAGGAAGTTTTTTCTGTTTATTTTTTGTCATGATACAGCCAAGTCAGCACAGAGGAGCTAATGCTAGTGGATTCCCTGGAAACGTTAGCATCCCAAGTTAGCTTAGCTTTCTGTTTAAACTTCAGAAGCGTGAGGTAACAAGTAGAAACATTGACTTCTAACACAACATAAACGACTGTTGTGACGTTTGGCAGTGTGTAGAAACGTTAGGTTAAAATACCAGCCCTTAAAACTGAAGGAAACTGGCTAGCCGGTTAGCACTCCTGAAGCTTAGCTTAGCCCTGTAATGGTTCTTGAGTGAGGGCTGGATGCTGAAACAGAGGAGGCACATAAACATCCCTTCCAGCCACATTTCCGACTCGTAGAAACACCTTTCTGCGTATTCAATCTACGCGCTGGGCCCAAAGGGACTGCGTACCATCTTACCGAGGCTGTGTGCCAAGTCTCTCCCTTGATAATGATGATGATGAAGAAGAAGATGACAATGATGATGAACCTCTCCAAAACATCCAAGTGTTCCCTACTTGGGAAGGAGAACAGCTAAATCCGAGGGTGCGCTCCACTTCGCTCACTTGTGCCCTAACTAGGGCACCTAGCATGCACACTACATGAGCAAAAGTATTTGGACGCCTGACCATTACACCAATTACATTCATTCACATAGACTTTAATATGGAGGGCACTGGTCCCCCTTTGCAGCTATAACAGCGTCCAATCTTCTCAGAAGGCCTTCCACATGATTTGGAGTGTCTCTGTGGGAATTTGTGCCCATTCATTCTGTAGAGCATCTATGAAGTCAGGCACTGATGTTGAATGAGAAGTCCTGGCTCACAATCTCCGTTCCAGTTCATCCCAGAGGTGTTGGATGGGGTTGAGGTCAGGGCCAGACAAGTTCTACCACACCAAACTCATCCAGCCATGTCTTTATGGACCTTGCTTTGTCCATTCATACTGGAATAGAAAACGTTCTTTCCCAAACTGTGTCCACAAAGTTGAAAGCATAACGTTGTCCAAAATGTCTTGGTATGCTGAAGCATTAAGACTTCACTAGAAGTAAGGGGTCTAGGCTGAACGTTATGGGTGCTGGGACCATTATAGCAGGGGAGGACGTGTTGCGCCACCTCCACATTAAAAATGCTTCCAGAGACCATGCCAAACCCTAAAAAACAGGTCTGTCCCAATATTTTTGTCCATATAGTGTATGTCTGAACTAGGGGACATAGCTAGTGCATGTTTGTGTCCTAACAAGGGCACTTGGCTACTGCACGGTCTAAAACATGTTTATGCAGAAAAACACAAACAAGCTGTAAGATTACATCTTCCACAGATCCACATAAAAACAATCCTGTGCAAAAGATCAGAAAAATATTTTAGTGGTCCCACTTACCCGGTTCAGGACCTGCCGGTTGACATCCAGTGTATAAGTCATTACGTGTTATATATGTAATGTGAGGGGAAAAAAAAAAAAGAAAAAAAAAAAAAAAAAAAAAATATATATATATATATACTGTATACACATTCTAATATTAGCTTTTACAGCTGTTAAAATATATATATATATATATAGTCTCCATTGATGTTACAGGAATTATAGGATTATGGGATTATGATGGTATTGTTGTAATTTACAATGAGGACCAGAAGGGGGCAGCAACTACATATAAGAAACACGACCATCTTTGTGCTTGCACTCACTGGCCACTGTATTAGAAACACTTAGAGCTCCGCCCACTAAACAGGTGTAGAGCTACAGACTGTAGTCCATCTATTGCAGCACATTTTAAAGTAAAGTGTGAAATAATGTGAAATTCTTCATATGCATTTATCCCATTCACCAAGTGAAGCAGTGGGCAGCCAGGAATACAGCACCCGGGCAACAGTGTGTGGAAAGAGTACCTCAGTGGTGCCTCTGGCAGTCCTGGGATTCAGGCCCACAACCTTCTGATCACAGGGGCAAATCCCTAACCACTAGACCACCAGCTGCCCCAAAATTCTGCCTACAGGAAGATCTACCACATTCATCACTGGCTGGTCAGTGGTGATTGTACACACAAATATACATATTTTAATATGATAAATATATAAATACACACACATATGTTTAAATGGGGGCAACTGGTGGCCTGGTGGTTAGTGGAAGGTCATGGGCTCGAATCTCAGGACTGCCGGTGACACCTCTGAAGTAAAAGCAAGGTACCGTTCCCACTGACTGCTCCCCGGGTGCTGAGTTCCTGGATCCCCGTTGCTTCACTTGGTGAATGTGTTAAATGTAGAGAGGGAATTTCAGACTGTTCACAGGGTGTGCTGTGGTGTGTTCAATGTGTCAAATGGACACTTTCCAACAGCCGCCTGAAGTGTTATGATGATAAAGTCATTTACAGTGAGGGCCAGAAGGGGGCAGCAACTACAAATGAATAAACAGGTTTCCAAAATATGATGATGCTACAGTCACACTATGGATACCAAACACAGTGTACTGTGGTCCGAAACACTCATTGCTCATTTATTAAAACTATATATATATGTCGCGGTCGTGTGTGTGGTCGATTGGGTGTCTAGGCAGTCCAGGTGAGAGTGAGGAGCTTCATTTGCTCGTTAGCTGAGTTGCTAGGTGCCTAACGACAGATCCACCTGTGGTATGTTTCAGTAAAGTGCTTGAGTTATTGTCCGCGTCGTATGATTGGCTGTCTGAGTGAGTGTGTGTGTTTAAAAGGCCAGTCGATCCAGAGAATGCTTGCGTGGTCACACATATTCATACTTTTCCGTTTCATTTTGAAACGGTTTCTCACTCTTGGTTCATGTGTTGCATTCATCTAGAAGGAGAAAGGAAAAGGAGCACACACGAAAGGCTTTTTTCAGTTTCAGCCTACGGTCTCTCCAGTGGCAGTGGAGAGTCCAAGCCACCCGCCAGGCCTCGCTCAGCTGGAGCCGTTTAGAAACATCCTGTGCGTGGTGTAACTGACTGTGCACTTCTCCTGTGTGTGTGTCTCCCTTCATGTGTATCTGCAGGCGTGAACGCAAGAGCTCCCTTGCATTGAGAGAACTCCATGGAGCGTGGAGCAATTGTACTGGCCCCTGAAAGCAGAGGGCTTGAGTAGTGCTTCAGAAGAGTCGACCCTGCAGCAGAGTCCTGTGTACCTCTTCTGACTCTAGTGCATGTTTGTGAGCCCACAAGGCTATTTGCACAAAGAACTTTGTCATTAAAACCCATTTATTTTACAAACGTGTTTCCTGCTAATGCGTCCTTCCCTACACCCGCCATGACAGATATAACTTCTCCAGAGCTGGGTTGCTGTCAGAAAGATGCCAGAATGCTGGTTCTGTAAGAGATAAACGAGTCCCCTCACACTCATTTATAAACGTGGTCAGTTTTTGGCCGATCTCCCTCTTTAGGGGTCATACGTGCACGAGTAGGGACAAAAAACCTGAGTGCTCATTGTGAGGTAATGTGTAAGAAACAACTAGAGGAGCAACACGCAGCTTCAGAGAACATTCGTTCCTCAAATAAAATAATGAAAATAATAAACCTCAGGCACATCTTCCTCCATTTACGATAAATCATCCTGTCAGCTGCAGAGATGAGGGTCATGACCTGCATGACTGATGGAGCAGCAGAATATTTCACAGTGCATCTGAAGTGCATCTATCAAACTCAGAGAGAGAAAAACGTGAGAAAATAGCTTTCGGAGACAATATAAAAGCTGCTGGAAATGAAAGGTAATAAATGATGGCTTCTGGATCACTGCTGTGTTGCCCAACTCTGAAGCGTAAACTGGAAAGATCAGCAGAGATGCAGAAGTGGGTCAGAGAGAAAAACATAAAGGCAAGAAAGCAATCGGTCCATTTAGTTCTTCACGCTCTCCAGCCAGCCTGATTACTTCGATTTCTTGCCGATTAACTAAGTGTCCAAATAAATGATCTGATGAGGAGCACTCTGTCCACTTTATTGGAAACGCCCATCCTGTGCTTTTACTAACTGGACACTTCATCAAAAACACCACTTTGTGCTTTCACTCATTGGCCACTTTATCAGAAATACCACCTTGTGCTTCCACTAACTGGTCACTTTACTAGAAACACCAGCTTGTGCTTCCACTCACGGGCCACTTTATTGGAAAAATCACTCTGTGCTTTCAATAACTGGCCACTTTAGTATTTAAGGTGGAACATCATTATTTCAGCTGGCTTTCCTTTAGTACTTAAGGTGCAAGTTCAGTATTTGAGCTGGCTTCACTTTAGTACTTAAGGTGGAACATCAGTGTTTGAGCTCACTTCACTTTAGTATTTAAGGTGGAACATCAGTATTTGCGCTTGCTTCACTTTAGTATTTAAGGTGGAACATCAGTATTTGAGAAACACCAGCTTGTGCTTCCACTCACGGGCCACTTTATTGGAAAAATCACTCTGTGCTTTCAATAACTGGCCACTTTGTTGGAAACACCCACCTTATAGCTCCACTATACGTGTGTACAGGTTCAAACTGTGGCCCATCTGTTGCACAGTTGATCCTTTTTTTTGTTTTCATTATTATTTATTACTATTGTTGTGTTATTAGTCACGTATCTACTTCATTAGAGCTTTAAGCTAAATTGTATTTCACATCATTCCATCATTTATCTTTAAATTACTTTACTACTGACTTTTTCTATCGTTATCATTACCAGTGACTCTATTATCACTGTTGGTTTCTTATGATGTTCAGTTTTTAAATGTTACATTACTTTAGAGTCAACATACTGCATTGGCCACACTGTCCCTGAAACAGTCCTACCAATGAATCTATTTTGAATTTGGGCCGTTCTTAGCACATCAGTGATACTCTTATGGTAGTCACATGGTCAGTGTCACTTCTAGCCTGATCCCCATTCAAAACATAGTCAGCCATCGGTGGTTCTGCAGTCAGAAATGGAATCTTTTTCTGTCATTCTGAAGACACTTCGGATCACCAGGCCATTAAAAATGATCCCCTCGGGCCTGCTGGGAGAAAGACCCTCCATGACAGTAATGTGTTAAGACTCTACTGGGCGCGTTTTGAAGAGTTTGACTAAAATGTTAAATTTTATCACGTAGAGTCCGCCCTAAAAAAGTAGCTTTTTGGTGTTTTATTTTTTACTTCAGACTTGAAAAAATGCAAACAAACCCTCCCCCAATTTCTCACTATGGAGCTTGTGGCCTTGAGGGGCTTTTAGTAAAACTCACCCAGGCTGTAATTAAAAAGAGAGAAAGTTAAGCAAAAGAGAAAAGAAATCCTTTCGGACAGCAGTGCTCAAAAAAGGGAAGGAATGTGAACATGCCGTCTGAATGACTAAACCGATGGGCGCATCATTTTATGGCTAAATCAAGAAGTGGTTGCAGTAGCCTAAACCTAAAATCTCAACAAAGTACTGAATCACTTAAATCTTAAAGTGAGGCCAGCTCAAATACTGATATTCCACCTTAAATACTAAAGTGAAACCAGCTCAAATACTGATGTTCCACCTTAAATACTAAAGTGAAACCAGCTCAAATACTGATGTTCCACCTTAAATACTAAAGTGAGGCCAGCTCAAATACTGATGATCCACCTTAAATACTAAAGTGAAACTTCTTCTGTTTCTTAAAAGAATGTTTGCCGGAATGCGAGAGTTTGGCGGGGAGGCTGCTCTAGGCAGCACTTTACCGTGGGCTATTGGACAGGTGAGTTGATCCATGGACTGCTTTATAATTACCCCACACTAATTAGTCTGGGGACCCAGAAAACAACCGAGTCCGGAGAGGAGAACCTGCACAGTAGCTTAAAATGCCATCTGTTGGATTAATTAGCCAAGAAGCTTCGTCCAGTTCTTCACTATTGACATAAGGACCACTCAAGAACATTTGCAGATCAACAAGGATCTGAAAGATCTTCGAGGGATGGCAGTTCTTGTTTACACAACTAATTAGCAATCCTTCAACCAGGCCCAAACACAGAAGTCCACTGGGTTGCAAATGTTTTATGACCAGTTTGCATTGCACGGTTTTGGGCTGTTCTCAGATGAAAGGTGACAACTGTGAAATAATTATGGCGATTTCTTTGTGACATAAACAGTGGTCCTACGTCGTTCTGTAAGAGAGGTTCAGTGATGGCCGTCATCACGGTGACCAAAGATAGCCAGTGATTATCTACTGACCAGCCAATCAAAACACAACATGAAACGACATATTGTATTTATCAACATGACTTAGCACACAAAATGTACACACCTTCACACACACCATCACACATCTACACATCTTCACACACACCATCATACATCTACACACCTTCACACACACACCATCATACATCTATACACCTTCACACACACCATTACACATCTACACACCTTCACACATGCCATCACACATGCCATCATACATCTACACACCTTCACACACCATCACACATCTACACACCTTCATTCACACCATCATACACCTACACACCGTCACACACACCATCATACATCTACACACCTTCACACACACCATCATACATCTACACACCTTCACACACACCATCATACATCTACACACCTTCACACATGCCACTGTACATCTACACATACAGCGCACCCAAGTTTATTAGATCCATGTCACACAGGGTAATCTGTAATCATCTTATTAGATTGCTGAAATTGCACAGTCTGCAGGAGGCATCACTGTCCAGTGGAAATCTCCATGCTGCCCCACTTACTAACAGTGTTATTGTGAGCGTCTGAGAGCCCATCCTGTATTTGGTCTAGCTTCTCACTCTCCATCAAATGTGCGGTCACAGAGGCCAAAGAACATAACAGCCATATTATAATGGCTGTAAAATAAACCCCTCAGGATGTGAACACTGGTTCTGACCGACCCCGCCTCCCTCAGGAGAGCGATTCAGAAGGGATATGGATCTTATTCTTCAATAGCTGTAGAACATAACAGAGCTTTCCCTTTATAACAGAACAAAAAGTAAAGTACGGTAAAGTGGCCACTTTACTTTACATGCATGAACACAGCACAGCGCACTGTGTGAACTGCATGAATTTTTTTTTCTGCATTTAACCCACTCACCAAGTGAAGCAGTGGGTAGCTGACAAAGCAGCGCCCGGGGAGCAGTGTGTGGGGACGGTACCTTGCTCAAGGGTACCTCAGAGGTGCCACTAGCATCCCTGGGATTAGAACTTCTTAGAATAGTCTTCTGATCGCAGGGGCAACTCTCTAAACGCTAGGCCACCAGTTGCCCCTAGCAGACATTTACAACCATAATACATTCTCATACATCTCTCATTTCAAGCCTGTGTAGATATTCATGTGACATACTGGGCCCAATAAAGTGACAGTCTCAAAACTGAACTAAAGCAGTTTTCTCTGGGGACCAAGTTGCCTCATGACACCAGCAGATATCCCTCTACCACATACGAGTTTATTTTTAAAACCAAAATCTTCTCAAAACTCTGGTGAAAAAAAAAAAATTAAGGTCTCAGTCATCATAACCATGACCATTTCATGGAATAATTTTCTGTCCAGGAGGCAGATGTCTGGTTCCATTAACTACCACTGGGAACAACTCTGACTGTGAGTTTCTCCAGAATGACCAAACCCGCTCTGAGCCTCTCTGTTTACATCTTAAGCACGTAATTATGCAGGAATTTTGGAAAATGAAGAATTTCCCTTAAAGCAGAATGAATGGGATGCATGCTGAGAGCCTCTTTTCCAGCCTGTCAAACAGAAGCGACATGGAGGGTCCCAACACACAACAGACGGGACCTCAGAGACCACACAGGCCTTACAGCTCATAGATCTGTCAAAGAAGATTACGAGCGTGTGAGTTGGGGGGGTGATACAAACATACTGGTCCTGATTCCTGACTGGTCAGTACTGAAATCTGGTGAATCTGGACAATCAGTCCTGCTATTGGTGTTTACGCAGCATTAATACGTTCTAACACAGCTGTGTTTTCAAACGGTCAATGCTGGATTGGATCAGTGGAGGGCCGAGCGGGACCCCAACACACATTTGTTTAGCAGAACATCGGTGGACCCTCATTACATATATAGGAAATTGAGGACAAAAACTGAAATTTAGAATAACTGCTGAATATTGTCAGATCTCTTCGCATGATGTCTATTTTCTGCACTTACTGAGTGTTGAACAATAGACTATCGATATCAAAAAGCAGTAGCAGTATTGGTATCAGGATTAGTAATATCCATCCAAAATTACATCATACTATGCCTCAGTAGGAATTCTAAGTGCGTCGTGATATTTTTTACCATATAGACTACTCCCTGCAGGTCGCCCACGGTGCTGAATGCAGTGAAACACCTCCAACCAAGCGGGCAGTGTGACGTCAGAGTCTGGCTAAATGAAGGGAAAATCTAACTGTGGTTTTTCTGACCATTTACTGCGACTGTAATTACAATAAATCAAGTTCCAGATCTCTCCTTCACTAAGAAAACCAGCTTTTTTTCCCTAATTAAAAACTTCAGAGAGCATTAAAGAAAGCAGGACGTAATTAAAAATGCAGCTCTTGCCATTTGACAACTTTCGATATAAAACCTATTACTCACTGAGTGATGCACTTTACCCGTCCACACTGAGCAAACTTTAAAAACGTGACACTTTAAAAGGTCCATATCATCATATCCTAGTGTTCAATAAGAATACTCCAATATCCACAATATGCTGAGAAAAGCATAGACATGTAATGTATCCCAATAATGAAAAATACTTTCACGTGGCCCAGCTGCTACTCACGTTTCAATAATGTGCACTTTTGTTTTGTTAGTTGGTCAGGGGGTGTTGCCAATATTTAAGGTGGGAGGAGTTGGAAGCGTTTCATTTTGTCAACCGTTTTGACTATACAGACAAATGTTACTAACAAGAACACTATAATATCCACAATAATCTAAAAAAATGCATAGAGACATAATTTAATCATTTCAATAATATGCATTTTCGCTCAGGGGGCGTTTGTCAGAGGGTTCGTTAAGGTGGGCTTTGGGGGTGTTGCAGGGGTTTCATTTTGCTGATGGGCCGTTGGAGAGGTTTCATGTTTTTACCTGTTTTGACGATGTGGACAACTATCACCAACAAGAACACTCCTATATCCACAATATGCTCAAAAAGCACCAAGGCATCATTTATCCCCAATAATGAAAAAAACTGCAATAGAGCCCAGCTACAACCCACATTTCAATGATATGCAGGTCTGATCCAAAAGTGCCTCATTTAAAAATAGCCGCTAGTTTTTAAATGAAAACAAACAATCCAAGTAAATTAATATTAAAACATTCACTCAGGGCTTCAAAATCAATATCAGGAACCAACAGGTGGAATCAGTAACTTAAAAATTAGAACTAATGATAAATTTACATTAATCAAAACCACAAAGAATTAAAAGTAGCTGCAAACCTGCCCCAGCGCTTCTATTACACATCAGCCAATACTATTGATGATCAGAAACCCTTTCAAATCAATCAGTCCACACGTGGACAGTGTCTTGATCTAAGCGGATCACTCTGACCCCTCCCACCAGGACAGCGTCCAAAAGTAACCCCCCTTTCCCGCTGGTGTGTGTGGTGCGGTTCTAGGTCATGCAGCGCTCCAAGGTTAACAACAAAAACACAGGCGCAGGCGGAAGAACTGAAGACACAGCGACGCTCCCACTGTTCTCCCAGGCCAAGTGTGTCAGGAGCGCAGCTGCATTTATTCCGTCTGTCTCAGGACATCCTTCAAGGCCACAGAGAACCGCACTAGATCACAAACACGTCTTTCCAACTGGTCTCAGGCGGCGAGAGGCCCCGGCTCGTCCCAGCTCAGGGGGCAAAACTCTGACTCTTTGTGTTCATGGAAAAACAAACACACACACACACGGAGCGCAACACTGAAACACATTCATTACTGCGGCACACATTCCAGCAGCTCCTGCTCTTCTCACTGACGCAGAACATGTTCTCCTCTGCTTCGAGGTAGACGCACACTCTCGTCCTGCATGGCAGGGACTCCAACTATAACTACAGATTGTATTATGAACCCAAACAGACTTTTCAAACGTGTTCAATCAGTGACGAGGGGCTGCAAACACACAAGATCTCAGCTGTTCAGAACCAGTATCCCAATCTCTGGACCAGCGGGGGCAACCTGACAGTCTGCTTATTCACACATTATCAACAGTGTCACAGAGCAAATACAACCTTTAACATTACAGCTTAATGAAACAAAGCTTATATTAACTATTAACATAAATTAGAACCACACAGACAGATTGCTACACTATATGTGCATATATTATGAATTACATTTACTGAATTCTCCAGAGTGATGTACCTCAGTGCTCAAGCAGTGTGTGTGTATATATTATACGTATATAT
>JBBIGA010152108.1:0-17500 GCA_037576975.1 Alestes dentex | reverse complement strand
GTAGGAAGGGCTTGCAGGAGGCCCAGGCTGGTCAAATTGCCTTCCCTACTAAGCCTGGAACACTGCACCCCAAAAGCCCTGTGACCCATTTACGTGGTCCTGGATTAATCAACGGTGAGCAAAAATAAAATCGCGGAAATTGTAAAGAAGCACGTACTGGCTTCTTTAAAAAAAATGTCAATAACAGACAGAACATGTTATTCAATCAGTTTATCGTCTAGCAATTATTTACTAAAATGATTAATGTTTTTAGTGCTGTCATGGAAAATTTTCACAGTGTTACTGTGAAACTTTTTACCGAAACAATACTTCTTTAGAACAGCAGGGAATATGAATTAAATATGAAATGAGAACAATATGAAATGATCACTAGAACTACTACTACTGTTTCTTGTTGATATTATAACTAAACATGCTGTGTCCTGATGCATGCTTAGTAAAGGCAGTGCTGCAGCAGGCTACTGTCTTTTAAAAATTTCACGTGATTACAAGAATTATTTCAATCATTCAAATTGATGGTATGATTATATTGGGTTTTACATTACACTGTATTAGACGTGTTTAATTCAGAAACCATCCCACCCCTAGTCCTATTTTAACACATTTAATTTAGTCAATTATTCAAGCCTTCTGGAGCATGTACGAATCAGGTGGATCTGATTAGAGCTGAAATTAAACACTGCTGGTGAATCATCAGGAGCTTAACTAATAAAAAAAAAATCAGCTGAAAACTACTGCTGCTAACAGTCTAATGGGTTTGTTCTGTTTTAATAATTCTCTTAACAAAATCTTTTTTCAATCTTTCTTTTTGCAACTACGAGAAATCCTCTATGTTGGTGCAGTTATCAAGCTGCCTAACTCATTAAGCATATTCAGCATTGATACTAAACTATACATAATTACACTAGATTTACAAGATAATTGTGATTATATTATTATTATTACCATTATTATATATATAAAAAAATAATGATAAAAGACTAAGACAATACTTATGAGAGCATAGTACCTCACACTGACCTGTAACAAAAAATGTAGTTGTGTGGTTGGAGGCAGTAGGATAAACATTCTTGTCAAGAACAGTAAAATCACAAAAGTGGACATAATTTCATTAGATACTTATTTACTTGCCATAGTATATACTTCCAGGGTGAAACATTTTGGGAGTGAAACTTGGACCCTTCATACAGTATTACTGAATATCCAAAATACAGGAAACCATTGTTTTAGCAGCGTCTATAGACAACCGCTAAAACATTTCTTCCTCACTGACTATAAACACATGAAAGAGACTGTATAACACAGTCCATGAGGTTTTTTCTTCTGTGGTTTTATTGTTTGTGGCAGACAATATAGCCAGCTTGCTATCAGCTTTGTTAGCTCTTTGGATAACTGCAGCCGGACATAACTCACCCTGCTGCCACCAATCACGTAGTTTACTAAGGTCACTACTGCAACTCCCATATATAACTTGCTTATGTTTACTAATACTGAAAAATAAGCAAACTCCCTATAAACAAGAATTTTAGTCACTGGTCTAGAATGTCATGGCTTATTAACCTTGCAGAGCAGTCATGAAAAAGGAGAGGGCTGTGGCTTAGTATTTATGAGCATGCCGTGCTTCATAGCCCTGCACAGATATAGCAACAGGGAGGAACATTACTGGGGCATTCCTAGAGGGAAAGGGAGAAGGAGAGAGATGGAGGAAACACTTACTCTCTGGCTGCTTCTCGTTTGGCGTGATGGAACGGATGAAGTCCTGCGGCGTCATGTACACTTCGGCATCTCCGTGCTCACTGATGATCTTCAGCGTGGCAAAGTAGCGGAAGATCTTGTCCGGAGTGGAGTAGGCTCGGATACGGTTCTCATACTCCATCACCTACAACAGGGATAACAACCAACATAGTCAACACACCTGCATTACTTAGAGAACAGTTTAAAGTGCCTTCAACATTTCCAAAGTCCGAGCAGGGTCAGTGTACTAGCAGCAGTTTCAGGACAGTATTATAGTACTAGGATGATGCAGACAAAGTATTACTTGTGCTGCCCACTAGTGCAGTTGTAATCAAGCACGGATTCACAGCCTGGAGATCCACGGGCGACCACACTGGAGAGTCCTTCTAAATCAATAAACAACCACACACACCTAACTTCACTTACACATCCTATTCACCTGTTTTAACCAAAGTGTGACTTTCAAATTTGCGAGACAGCAGAGACGCATTACTCATGTTAGTCTATTTTTATTCATCAGAATATGCAAAAAAGAACCATCTCTCCAGACAAACTGATGACTGCACCTTTTCAATAATATATTCTTGAAAATACACGGATAATAAATGTTTAAATGGTCTCTTTTATTGTCCATGTAATCATTAATTATTAATTTCATGCAAAGTCAGTAAGTTTTAAATCCGTTCGGTTTAGTTAATTCATTTTAAAAAGGCCACAGGCGTAAAAGCAAGCGTTGTCTAATTTGCCAGTTATCCCCATCCTACTGCACTGCAAGCCAATATGACCGTGTCATTCTTAAATAAATATGTTACACTGTAGTTATGGTTACTGCCCTTAGGTTCGGAAGCCGGAAGCTGACTGGCTTCAAAATCTGAGCTTCTTCGCAATTTCTAAGCCTTTACCTATTATGTATCTTGCTAGCGTTATCTTTCCCATCGTAAAAGCACAATGCAATTAATGGTTATAGATGTAAACAAGCGAACCAACGGTCTTATTCCAACCGCACATGAAGGCAGAACAACTGCAAGTCTTTCAATGTTTTTATCAGCGTGTGCAGTAATTCCTTCAAGGAGGCCAGGTCTCATAGAGAAACTGACACTAGTGGATATACATGAAGTCAAGATTCTGTAGCGCTCATAGAGACCTCAACAACAGTTATAACCAGCAAAATTACAGTTGACCACTATGACCTCAAACCACTAAGTGTGAAATCCCAGGTTAAGAGGCATTAGCCTGAGGTTCTATGCCAAACTGCATTATGTGCTGTTACTGCAATGAGGAAAGATCAGATTTACATATCCCTAAGGCTTGGCCACCCATTCCTCGCATTATATGTCTGCCATGAGTAATAAAGGAAGTGATAGCAGACAAATGTGACACTCTGAATCAGGTTGGTCTGATCTGGAAAATGGGACAGAAATTTACAGGGGTCTCCTTTCAAATCCACACGATCAAGGGCCATTTGCCTTAGAGCACTGATGGTGAGAACCTGTGAGAGTGTGTTTGAGGGAAGGGAGCAGAGGGCTGGTTTGATGGAAAAGGGCTTTGTCAGGAAATGAGCGTGTTGCTGTCAGTCAGTAGGCAGACAGATATTAACCTACAGGCTCATACACTCCATTAGCAGGCTGCTGGGAGCCAAAGCCACCGCTCGAGAGAGAGGGTTTCAGCAATGCAGATCAGAATGCAGGGTTTCTGTGTATGTGTGTCAAAGCCACTAACATTAGCTACCGGGAGAAAGTAGCTGGAACACATTCTGACAGCTTGGCATCTAAATGGCAGCGGTGGCAGCTGCCACTGGAACATCATGATGCCAGTAAGAATACGTCCAACACAACAGTGAATAGACCCATAAGAGGAACACATAAGAGTTTTCTGATTGACACACACATAGACGTTTGCAAGACAAGAGTTTGTTGCCCGATTGCATGAAACACCTTAAGAATTAAACCTAACTGATGGTTTTTCTTGTACCCAAGGGAACTTGTTAGGAGTGTTGAATAAAATCCCTCAGACATTTCTCTTGACCAGGGGGAAACGCTGAGGGCTTAATTACTATGACTGGGTTTTGCTGTAGTAAAATTCCAGCATATACATGACAGCATACTCATTACTGGAACCAGACACCTACCTCAATACTGAAACAATGCTCCTAAAATTAGTTTTGATGGAACACGAATTGCTTCTTTTAACCACCGAAAAACACAGAGTGGACATGTGGGAAGAACATGTCTCATTATGTTCTACAAACTCTACTGGGAATGTTTAATGAACTATTTCTTTTAATGCAGCTGACATGATTTGCTCTGTAGCTTTGTTTGTCATGATCACTATATGTTTGGTCATTTTGCATGTCAGTCACAAAAGAGGCGAGTTTTAGACAAGTTCAACGACAAATCTCATCAGTTCTTATATTCAAGCCTTCTGGAGCCAAAATATCGTCTCTTCTAACAAATAAATATGTTAGATTATTACTTGGCTCCAAGCAACCTTGCAAAACTCATTTTCCCTAAGGATCCTGCAGACACAGTCACAGTCTGAGGAAGCATATCAGTGTAGAAATATGTATTTTGTATGTTCTGTAATTATCTATATACTTAATGCATCATAGATAGAAAGATTAGTAGGAATTTCTAAAAAAAAAAAAAAATAATAATAATAATAATAATCTTATTGCAAACAAAATGCTAATTATGGCTGTTTTGGATGTCCCACAATTTTACTCTTCAGTAATGCCAAAAAAATCCATCAGAAAAAAAATACTAAAGCAAAGCCAATAAAAAGTCAGAGGAAATGAAGGAAAATAACCTACATCAGAATCATGTCTTTTTTGTCAATTTCCAACGGAAACAATTTTTTTCTAGGAGTGTGTTGAGGTGCTGAGGTTTTGGACATGGTTAATCAAAAAGCCGTCTAAATTAGTCATGCTACTGCACCAGGTCACCTTGAACAGCTGTTACTGGGAACTGAGCTCAAAACTTTATGTCTGTAGATCTCTGAGGGTGTGTCATTATGTAGTTCGTCATTAGCATCTGGATGAGTCCTGTGTCTATGCCATCTTCGTCTATGGGCAAAAAGGAGTTCTTGGAAAATGCTTTTTTGACACTATGGTTAACCCATGATTTTCAAAGCTCATTTGTTTTATTCATTGCACATTTAGTTAACACCCACCAGCAAGCTTTGTCAAGTGTAGTAGTCAAGTGGTTTTGGCAGTAGTAGGCTACAGTGTCAAGTGCTGAATTTAGCCATAGCTTCTTGCAAGTAAGTTTTCTTATTGCTTATAGAATATTTATAGCATTGTTTATGTTTTGACTACTCATAATTTAGAAGATTCAGTGACAGTTGGAGGATAAAACAACACCAAGACTTCAGAGGTCCATGGACCCGAATCTTAACCATGGGCAGCGCTCCCCAGTAGTCTCCAGCAAACAAATCTTCAATCCAGCATTTTTCAGAACTAATGCAGAAGTTATTGGTGATTAAGCAAAGGTAGGCCTCCAATTCCCGCAAGACGACGAGCAGTTCCTTGTAATTTACTTTGGCCTGTTAATATTGGCAGCGCTGAGGAAATTTAAAGCTAGGACACAGGAGTCTAACTGTATATCAGTACGGCTAAAATCATTGTGCCGTCCAAATGATGCTCTTATTTCAAAGGGCTCATAAAGACAAGCCGATATAAACATCCAGCCATTCGTAAAAACAAGTCAGCACAGACAGATGAATCGATCGTTATGTCCATGAAAATACTTCCAGTTTGCCAGCTAAGAGTTTAGAGTTTGAAGTTCCTGGCACAGTTGGAAGGTAGAAGACTTGATGACGGATATTTAAAGTAATCATCATTTCTGGCATTTCTAAAATATTTAGAGAAATGAGACATATTTTGTTTGCTTTTTTAGGTTAAGCAAGTTTAGCACTAGAGCTCCAAGTCAACAAGTGATGGAAGCTTAGACCAATTAGCACAGAACAAACTGCGTATCTAGTGTTGCTCATGTGGTTTTTGATACCGTATGACACAAATCTCATCCAAAAAATAACAGTAGCGGCCATTTATATCCATAATTTCTGTTTGTTTACTCACAATGGTGTTTAGGTACTGAAATCTGATATTGAAAGACATGAAATTTCTATAATTTGTAGTATTAAAGTCATTCTTTTGGCATCACTAAATTATTTTAATACTCAGCTCTTGTTTGCACAATGTTAAACTGGGGCCGTACACTTTCATTACTAGTTTGTCATATTAGCCTTGTAAATCCAGTGAAAAACTAAAGAAACAAACTTTAGATACCAAACATGTCTAGGCACATCAGACTAGACTTGGGCAGTCATATTTACACATGTTTGGAGTCCAGATTTTCCTTCCTTCTTTAGTTTAGAACTAAAGCACCAACTCAAACCACATCCAGGTCTTCTTTAAGGTAGCACAGACTTGTGTGTGAGATTTAGGACACAGTATGACTAACTGTAAGCTATAAAACTGAATAAAACTCTACTGAACACTAGCTGAACACTCTGGGCACCCATTTAGACATAAGGGCACACATTTTAGATGTAAGGAGCAGAAGTGGCTATCTAGAATCAGTTTTTATGCTGATGGAAGTCATAAATACAGATCCAGAAATTTGATCCAAAGTAAGCCCTCTTTACAGTGCTTTGTAAATACCAGACCTGTGTTGTTTGAAATGACTCCCTGTTTTAAAGTTTTGTTCAATTTATAGTTCTAAGTATATCTGTAAGACTCTTGAACCACACCGATGAGTCTGAACAATTTTAACGAATTGGACTGAGGGGCATTTTAGGGACTATATGGACAACAGTATAGGGACACACCTCTTAATTCAGGGTTTGGGCTCGGCCCCTTACTTCTAGTGTAGGGCAACCTTAATGCTTCAGCATACCAAGACACCATCATGCTTCCAATTTTGTGGACCCACTGTTTGGGGATGGCCCTTTTCTATTCAAGCAAGACTGTGCCCCAGGGCACAAAGCAAGGTCCATAAAGGTTAGATGAGTTTGTGGTGGAAGAACTTGACTGACCCGCACAGAGCCCTGACCGCAACCCCATCCAACGAACTGGAACGGAGAGTGCGAGCCAGGTCTTCTCCTCCAACATCAGTGTCTGACCTCGCAAATGCTCTACAGAATGAATGGGCACAAATTCCCCCAGAAATTCCAAATTTTTTGTATAAAGCTTTCCAAGAAGAGTGCCATAGCTGCAATCATATTCAATTCTTCGTATTCGAATGCAATATCATTAGTCACTGTTGATGTAATGGTCAGATGTCCCAACACTTTTGTCAATATAGTGTATTTTTACAAGAGGTATTTGGGTGGCTATAGGCTCTATGTTAGAAACTTCAACCTGGTAACTTCAACTAATGATGTATAAGAGATGATGAAGTCAAGAAGTCTCTGTTACACTGCTTTCTTGTCCTTCTCATGGTAGCATTTAACTTATAATAACTTATAACTTATTCATCATGTTGGCAACCAGATCTATAAATAAAGGCTCTAGATGACAGAAATCAATCATCCTCAGCTTTCAGGGGGACCCTGCAGACCGACTATATGTCACCACTAAATCAAACTTAATACCCTTGCCCTCACAAAACACTATGGTTATTTAAGCTTTTCCAAAAACTACTTGGCTATGATAAGGCTGTCGTTTGAAGAAACCAAAACAGCAATGATATTTACAACTGCAATTTCCTATTACACTAAATCTGAATTTGAAGCCATATAACACATCCTTATTAAAATTTAACTGCTGCCTCACCATTTTTTCTAATCTTGTTTATAAGAAGCTAAACCTTGAAAAATGAATTTGCTGAGACTCAAGGTCAACAGAAGCATTCCGCTACAGACACACAAGACCGCAACGTGTAATGGCTCCAAGAGCCTTCCAACAGAGCGGCTAAGTCCCTCCTGCTATAGTCATTTTACCTTTATATTATTACCTTATTTGAGGCAAACCACAATTCCAAAAACATTCTTGTCTCATTTTCCTGACATCAGAAAGCTGCCGCAGTTTTAGATGTAAAACAAAAGGTTGACAAGCATCAGTCAAAGCTATTTAACAGAGTTGCTCTCTATTTTAAGACTGCAATTTTTGACTTCTCTAAGTAGATTACCCATGTGTCAGTTTAAAGTTTGATGTGCCCGACAAGTCATCAACAAACACTTGAGCACGCATGCAAGCCGACACATATTTCATAAATGTGTGTCGATACAGCAGGAAGTCAATTAGGTGGAATTATTGACTTAAGTGCTATATTTACAGACTGCTGGGTTTGGGTTTAAAGCAGGGTAATTTTTCAGCCTCGCACATCTTTCACCCATGAGAAAGAATACGCATAAAAAAGACCTGGCTTGTATGATGAGGCTTGTATTTCTGTTGGTGTATGAGTGTTTGTGTGTGTATCTGAGAGGGGGAGATCTGTGGAGGGGAACGGCGGTCCTCATGTGACAGCTGATCTGTAATTACTTGATTTATTCATCATTACTACAACTATTATTAAATTATTATCTTCCTTTCTTCAGTGTTTTTGCTTATTTTATCCCGTTTGTTTGCATTTTAAAAAGGTCATTATCCTACATTTTTCTTTTTGCCTTTTTCAAGAAGTATTATGGACTGAAACACTCCTTATAAAATCAACAAGAGCTAGAAGGATTAAACTGCTGCAGGCTGTAAAGGTGTATATCCACACTAGCATTCAAAACTTCAAACTTTTCAAATCAAGAATTGCTGGTTTATTCAATTCAATTCAATTTTGGGTGAACATTACATTTTTCATTCATTTACAGTAATGTTCTGCCTGAGATTGATTATCATGTTCCAAATACAAACAGCAAGTCTAAACATTTTATACTGTAATGCCACATTTTTAATGCTAATCATAACACAAAAATGATACATCCTGAATGCTTTTACAGCTTAGTTACCACATATGGACTGAATGATCTGGAACAAGAGTGCACAGCTTAGCGGTTTAAAAAACACACTCAACCTGACAATTAACAAACGAGTCAGGTCAGGTGTGTCTGAGCACGGAAATAATCAGCAAACTGTGCTGAACAACCCCTGCACGCCCCGCAACAATGTTCACAAACTACATCAAACTCCAAAAAGCAAGAGACATTTGTTTTTCTATGATAAGGACCCTTCAATGCACAGAAGGTATTACTGCGAGAGTTATGTTGCACAAGCTGCTTTACATAGATAAAAAAAAGCAGAAGAAACAGCAAAATGAAATATTATCTGAATGTGTGACAAGGAGAGAGTGGGGTAGTGAAGATGCATGAACTGAAGATCAAGCAGGTCTGCCAGACTCATCTGAGCAACATCATCTCCTATTCACACTGCACTGAGCTCACTACAGAGCAAACACACACACACACACACACACACACACACACATACACATATCAGTCATTTGCTTGTTGGCTGATAAATGCCTCTCATCAATCAACAGCAGACTGACGCCAGAATCTAACATCGTGCTGTGCTATCTGAATTTCATTAAAAAGCTATTGGTTCTATATTAACACATTTTGACGCGGCGTCTATAATTCAGAGCTGAATGAGTAAATTCTGTCTTTTAGGGCGGCTGACGAATGGAGAAGTGAAAGGGTAGCTGTCCCCATGCAGGCTGCCCTGGAAAGAAATCATTACTTTGGGCCTCCACTTTCTCATTATTGTTCCACCCTACTGCAGGACCCAGAGCTGCTAAAACAAATGTCCAACACACAACAAACACATACACACACAAACCCTCCTACAGCGGCCTCTCCACACAAACATACACAAACGAATGTTGAGAAATTCAATTTGAACTCCCCTCCCGAGATTCACGCAAAAGAACAATACAATTACTTTCAAAAATTGCCCCTGCTCCACTCACGGTATACTGGTCAACAAAACCCTACGAAAAACAAATCTCTAAAAAAACTGACAGATTTGTTTTAGTCATTATCATCTGTGATAACCAAAGCGTGTTATAATAATCTCGTATTACTAGCTCACTGACAAATAATGTGTGGAAAGGGCAGATAGCACATTCTCATAACGCCATATTCGCGTTTGTAAGGGTGGGTTTGGTTTTGGCAAGTATGGTTAGATGAAAAACCTCTTCTGTCAGTGCGGCTCACTGGAGCAAGCGAGGGTCCTGATGTAGAAAAAATAAGCAGCTCCAGAGACACCAGCCCTGTAATATAAGCACCAAAATTTGTGGGCCAATACATTAATGGATATTTATTATTAATGGATAAGTTTGGATTATAAGTCATATATGAAGGCCCTGTGAAAGCATTAAAGAAGCCAGAGATCGATGATTAGTTTTACATTGCCAGGATGCCCCTAGATGGCTTTGCAATATGAGGATATACAGCTCCGGAAGAAAATAAACGACCACTGGAATTTATTTTTAAATCAGCATCTCTATGAGTGTGAAACCATTCCATGTCAGTGTCTGTTAAATTCCCACACAAGCACCTCATTCTGCTTTATGAGGTACTGATTACTGATCATCTGAATCAAATCTTATTTAATGAGGAAAAGTATAAGAACACTGTAATCAACACTCACCTCTCGCAATGTGACCAGCTGGATGGCAAAACACTACTAGAGTGAATAAGAGATTTGTTTTCTTTGAATTATTCAAGTTCTGTAAACACTGCATCATTTCTCTTATTTCGATGTTTTGCCATTTCCTCTAAAATTATGCTGTAAAGAACAACATTTTTATTTGGAAATTAGGAAAAATACTGTTAGCAGTTCTTAAAAACTAATTCAAAGCTATTCAGTTCAATATTTGCACCTATAAAAGATAAAACCAGAGAAAGTGAATATTTTTGCACTGGTCTCTTATTTTTTTCCGGAGCTGTGTGTGATTATCATGACAAATTATGTCTCAATAATTTTCTGAGAACACTGATATTGTCAGTACCCAAGAACACTGAACAACTGTACAATGTATTGTAGTGTGTGAAATGTTGAATAAAAATCATGCATTCTTCATAGTATTTTTAAACATAAAAAATACATATCATGATACTGTGTATCATAGAAAGTATTGTAACATTACTTTTTTGCCATTTCACCCAACCCTACTGTGTACTGCATAAATGTTCTACAGCCGTAGTGATTTCAGTACTGATTCTTTATCGATATTTGTGCTGGATCTGTGTTTATATTCTGACCTCAATGTACGGCAGACTAGTCCAGAAGCACTGATGTCAATAACATACATGTGGAATGTAATTTAGACAGCCAGTCAGTACTATAGACTTCTGAAGTAGCTTGCTTATTGGCTTACAATAATTGTAACTTTTAAGACTGATTACTAAGCTGATTACTAACGACAGTTAGTAGCATTAAGGGAATTGGCTTGGCACAATGAAAGAACTGATCCCAAGCTCTAGTCATTATATAGCTTAATAAGGCAAAACAGTATTATGACCTGGTTTAACAGACATGGATTAAGCCTAGTCTAGGACTAAATGGTAATGTCAGTTCTGATTTACTACTGAAAAGCTTTTTTGGTCTGTAATTAAGCTTAATGGGTCCATGAAACCAGCCCTACAAGTAACTATTTTTAATTATTTAGCAAACTTCCAGAGCCACTTAACTGAATGTAGTACTAGGAGCCGTGCTCAAGAGTCTTTATTATAACTGTGTGTGTGTGTGTGTGTGTGTGTGTGTGTGTGTGTGTGTGTGTGTGTGTGTGTGTGTGTGTGTGTGTGTGTGCATGCGATACACTTATTATTATTATAGCAGTGGATGTCCTCCTGGGGAAGGGAATTGAACCCTGAACCCTGTGTGGGATGGTAGCATTATATACTTTCACCAAATAAACTAAATTATCACAAAATTTGAATACAGAGCCACTAATAGCAATAACTCAATTTTCATTGAATAATATATTGGCCACCAACAAGTCATGCATTCTTAGTAAAATTATTGTACAGACAAACAATACTAACTCTTGTATTCTAAGTGTACGACAGGGTAGAACAGAGAAATCCTGGGTATTAGCCCACTCAGGCTGTATTGAGCTGTTTGCACTTGTTGTGATATCCCCTCATTTTTCCCATCTCCCGTCCTCGATACCTGTCTCATGCCCAAAGGCAAGCTGGGCTATTTGTTCAGGCTGCTGTCTCCAAATCACATTTTCCGTTGCTCATACGGTCAATTATAATCCCTGTTTTTTTTTTACCTCGGCTATTGTGATAAAGCAACAAAGCCCTGCTGGCCAGTCCGTCTGAACCGGCCACCTCTCTGATAATGGTGCGGAAAATGAAATTCAACTGGTGCAGAGAGTACGAGGTACTGGTATGGCTAGGCAATATGTCCAACAAATAATACTGCAATATTTTTAGGCTACATCATGCTACCCGATACATTTCGCAATGCTTTTAAATCTCCTCCAAAGCAATTTTGACCTAAAATGCCAGTTCGAAATTTGTTTGCCAAAAGACTTGAAAATGTATTCCATCATATAGGCTACATGTATAGTAACAACATTTAAAAGAACCTTTTGTTCTCTCTCACAATAAGAAGATTGTAAATGCATCGCTAGACATGACATGGGAATATCATTTATTTTTGTTTTGATGGTCTTTCTCTTTGGTAAGCCTTCAAACCTCTGAGCTACAGAGAAGCCTCCTATATATTTCACAGTGTGACGCTTCTGACGCATTTTTGGCAGTGATGAAGATTCTGAGGATGTTTACTTGCTTCCCATTACTGGACACATGCACATCTGATGGAATCAGTCTGATATTTGGAAGTTTGAAGGTTTGAATGTCTGGCAAACAATAATATTCAAACAGAAGTACAGAACAGTTCTTCAGAAAATCAACGCCACACTCTTTTGTCCACAAGGGTTGGAATGCCAAACATTTTCTTTCACGTCCTTAGCTCCTGTAGTCACATGCTACATTACTTTATGCATTTCTAATGGTTGTGTACTATTTTCACACGTTGTTTAGTGTGGTAGCATGCAGTTTGAGACACAGTCTTAGGCCTCGTCCACACGGACATCTGAATCAGGCGTTTTTCTGGCGTTCCTGGTGTCAGGTGAGCGCGGACTGAGCGCCGACCGTTAAAAGCCTCACACACAGCTCTTCCACCATCTCCTCTGAACCACTGGCTGCTGCAGTTAATGCTGTTAATCCAGCAGCACCTCAGCCCTTCTATTGAGCTTTATAATATTCACAATACTGTTGACTACAGCTGGATCCATGTTTCAATGCAGAACTATCCACAAAGACGACCCACATGTAAACACTTTGGACAGAAAAGTTACTACCCCAACAGGTAAATACACTAAACTACAAATTGGGCTGCAGGCTGGCGTTAAACAGCATCAAATGAACGTCAATGTAACGCCTCACTGAAATCAAGCACATAATTGACAAAACAGAACAAAACCATAAAGCGCATTAATTCATCCAAGATTCGAACATCTGTGTGGATGAGGCCTTACTGTCTGCAAGTGAGAGAGAGACACTGGATAGAGCAAGAGAAGCGGAACGTGAGAGGCCCACGCTGGCACCTTCTCAAAACTATGCGATAATTTGTACTTGGTGATGTTACATTCCACTTAGAACAAGCCGCAACACATCAAGTATGTTTTAAAGAAAATTTTTTCTCTTTCATAGTCAGAAGACTGTAATGGTCTTTTTAGGTCATTAACCCCATTAATCCCACTCGTCTTGTTCACTGGATATAAACATAAGTAATAACCTCTATGTGGACACACATTAAACGTAGGGACCAAATTTCAAAACACCGTTTTCAATAATTAATTGACAAAGTATTGCATTAAGGAGAAATGCTGCCATCCTCGTGAAAACATGCACATCTGAAATGGAAAAACTAGATGGACAACAGTTACTTCTATGTGAAGGTAAAGGGGGCATTTGGCTGACGCACTTATCCAGCGCGACTTACAATCATTAGTTACAGGGACAGTTCTGGAGCCCTGGAGGGTTAAGTGTCTTGCTCAAGGACACAATGGTAGAAAGAGGGGGTTCAAACCTGTGACTCTGTGGTCATCAGGTTCACAGGCAAGTGTTTTACCAACTAGGCGACTACTACCCTCAATTTTACCCATTAGGCTACTTCTATGTAAACTCATACGTACTACAAATAAACTGATGTCCATCATACAGTGCGATCCCTGGCCCTGCTTTCCCGTTCTAAGCTGACATCTAAGCACGTAAAGATCTGCACTATGACTAGGAGGAGGTGGGGGTGGAGCTGTATGTCATATGTTACTGTACAGCAAGGCTGTGGTGACAAGAATAATTATCATTACATGTTTTTGGTAAAAATTCTAGACTACTGTATACATCTCCACCTATTTGACCATACATGTTAGTGTCACCTTTTTCCTTTTCAGTGACACACATAAAAGCTTCTAATACTCCCCCCATACTCATGGAGAATCGTCAGCCTGCTAAACATTTATGGCATTTAGCTGACGCTCTCATCCAGAGTGACGTACATCAGTGCTTAAGTAGTCCACATCTGTTCCTCAAACCTGTAAAGCTAAACTTATATCATCTTCCACTATTAAACCTGAAGGCTAAGTACACCTAAATAACACCTGTCAAAGGAAAGTCAGAGGTTAAGGCAAAAGTAAGGAAGGCAAATAAACAAGTGAATATGGGTATTAAAATCTATCGGCATACTGCAGGCACTGCAGATTGCTGTGGGATTATATTAAATCATTTCAGAATGATGCATTCTGAATCATCAGCTGTCAGGGATCAGCTTTGAGTCGGCACCAGTATCTGATTTCCTGGCCCTATCGCCTAACCCTAGCGCTGACTCATGGGTAATGGTCACACTGCCGCAGGTGAGTAGTGATTGGCTAGATGACACTTCATCGATCACCTTGCGGTCACGGAAGCCGATTCTCTGCTTCTTCTTCTTCCCCTCAGCGCTCATCTCCTCCTCTTCGTCGCTACTGCTGGGGTCCACCACGCTGTCCGACTCTGCCTCCGACGCCACGTCCTTCAGAGGATCCTCTCGCAGCTCCTCCTCGTGTTTCACAGACGAGCCCGCCTCCGCGTGGGCCCTGCCAATCAGACATCAGTAACGGCCTCAAAACAACGATAAATAAGAACACGCTAAAATATCAGTTCCAGCCGATCGCACTGAAACAGAACTCGTGATATTTGGTGTGCTGGCAGGTGCAGATATCTGCGCTCCTGCTGTTTGCACAGAATTTGCTTTGTTACCCTTTCTGTACCTCATGTTGTTGGTAACACATGCTTTGTCTACTGCTAACTATGTGCTTTCAGTGCAAACTCACACTGAATATTTGGTGCTGAAAACCATAATCATGGACCTCCAAAGCCATTTGCGTTTTTATCAAATTTATGGAGCACTTGCACCGTCTCCTGGAGATGAAACATTTTCAAAGGTTTCATTTGCCAAATCCTTTTATTCATTCTGCACGCTCAGATAAAATGATAAGTAATGATAGACATCGCTGCTTATAAGTAATGAAAATAAACTGTTGGTGTTACACCAAATCCTTATTTCTCCAAATATAAGATAAGATATAAAATATATAATATACATTTTTATAAAATATAAAAAGAATAATATCTTCAATGGATGTATTTTTGGACCGTTTCCATTTTTAGATTTTGGACCATTTCCATCGGTCCATTCATCATAGAAAGTTAACACGGTGTAATGGACAGCTAGCATTTTCGAATGGTGCAAAAATAGATTAAAGAGGTTTGGATATGACAAGACATATTAGGTCGATCATCTTGAGGTCTTAATGTGGTAGATAACATCTGAAAAACGTTTTAGGTTTCGATTATCGGCATATTATTAATGTGAATTAAACTGGCAATTAATGAACATAATCACTTTAATGCATAGAATGCCTAAAATTAATACTGTTCATGAAGGGACATAATGTATTAGCTACCTTCTTGTTTTATTAGGACACTCTATAGCGTGTAACACGGCAACAACAGAATTCAATTACAAGTAGAGCAGCACCTGAAAATTCCAGCAGAGAGCCAGGACAAACTATGAGCAAAAGCAGCTGTCATTATACTGGCTGTGCGTTCTGGAGTTACTCTCCTCATTAAACTATTTCCTTGCCAGACTGCGCAGTCTCTAAATAATACCAACAAATTAATGACTACTAAGATGTGCCACAATATGTTCATGCAACTGTATCCGTCAGCAGTGATAAATCTGCTGCTTTCATCTTCGAGATGAGCATATGAGAGACGAAAAAATCTTCAGTGCCTGTAATCACAATCACAATCATGTTACTTTATACAGATAAGATGAATCGTCCCACACTGCTCCCAAGGAATTAAAGACCCCCCACAGACGAGAAAGCTAAAATATTATTGTGTGAGTTCATGTGCTAAATGATGACTTCTATCACTCTACTCTGTATAATTTCATTTGAAATAAAACTACACACACCCCCAAAAAGGGTTCTTCGAAAAGATATGTAGACTCATTTAGAACTTGGCTAGTCAATGAACCATCTGGATTCTTAAATGGAATTTTGCATGGTTAAATGGTTCTCCATAATGGAGACCATAATGGCTTGAGTTCTTCAGAGAATTTTTAGAGAATATTCAAAGAACCTTCAAAAATGGTTCAATATGCCACCAAAAGAGGTTCTATTATTGTTACTAAACACATTTTTCATAATGAAACCCCCACACTAACGTGGAAACTGCAGATATCCTCCGCAATTTTCGGGCTTTTGTGAGTCCAGGCCTCGTCCGACACGCCCCTCGTCCTCGTGCTGGGTTGCTAAACACCGCACAAATATGTAATTTTTCATGCATTTTAAAGCTAAATTATTAAGAAAAACATAATTCATTAAGATGAGTTTAAAATGAAATTAAAGTGTTTTGGGAGCATATTTGGGGGGCATGTTTAGGGTTTACACTATAAAATGGGCCTTTTTTTTTTTTTTTTTACCACAGCACGGTTTTTCACTATACGCGGGTGCTCTTGGAACGTATATAAACCCAATACTGATACAGGTCTTTGCTATTTTACCAGTCAAAGAAAAGTCAAGGAAAAGGTAAATGGTGGTGGTATTCAGAACAAAGGATTTTCAGGTGGTGACAAGCGGAACATGCAATTGGCTTTTTGAGGGGTTTTATTATTTTGTTAATTGACAGCCCTGCACAAAACACTGAATGTGATTTATTCATATTCCGAACAGTCTGTCTGTTCAGGTATCCAGGTAAGGGAAGTGTGAGGCAGGGTAAATTAAAAAAACTGTGAAATGGTCCAGTGCTGTTGCTGTACCTCGTCCAGAGCAGTCCTGTCGTGGCAGATACGCCTGTCACTCCCGCCAGCGTGGCCAGCAGCAGCCTGCGTCGGTGAGGAGTGTGGACAGCACTGCTGTGAAAGCGTCGAACCATCCCAACCGTGGCTGCCGTCAACACCCGCAAGCGGTACATGCTGCCAGAGAGAGAGAGAGACAGAGAGAGAGAGAGAGAGAGACAGAGAGACAGAGACAGAGAGAGAGAGACAGAGACAGAGAGAGAGAGAGAGAGAGAGACAGAGAGAGAGAGAGAGAGAGACAGAGAGAGGGACAGAGAGAGAGAGAGAGAGAGAGAGACAGAGAGAGAGAGAGAGACAGAGAGAGAGAGAAAGAGAGAGAAAGAGAGAGAGAAAGAGAGGGAGAGACAGAGAGAGAGAGAGAGAGAGAGAGAGAGAGAGAGAGAGAGAGAGAGAGAGAGAGAGAGAGAGAGAGAG
>JBBIGA010152094.1:0-18520 GCA_037576975.1 Alestes dentex | reverse complement strand
AATTATTATTCATTCCCCTTTTTACCCTGATTGGATTGTTCATCTGTCTGTTTGGTCTTCTATTGTGTCGTATGTTGTATCTATGGTTGCATCTATGGTGACTGTGCTGTTTCTTGTGACACTGGCTACACAACCCCAAAACTTAATTGCTGGGAAGGTGTTTGCTGCTCTTTTGTCCTTCAAAACTACATCTGGTGGCTATGGCCAAACAATTTTTATTTAATCCACAGCACAAGTTATTGTAATGCCTCTGGCTTGTGAAGATATTTTACTTACTTCAGACTTTTGTGTTGAGGTTGCAGGTAAGATTTCCATACAGATTATGTTGGTGAAAATAACATTGCACAGTAGAACAACCACTTCTGTGCCAGCTAAACCTTTATTTTTATGTTAATCAACTGCATTGTTACTGTTCATTAATATTAATGCTACATTTGGCCTGGTCTGCCCAGACATTTGTAAGACAGCTGTATTATGCGGTTAATCTGTCATTTCTGAGGAAGTACAATGTTATTACCACCAGGTTCATTTATATTTTGTCCATTTCATTTTGTTACTACATAAAATGTTCAGTGTATTATAGGTATGAAGCCTTTGATTAAAGAGTCAAATACATGGTTAGAATACATTTAGTTACATGGTATATCTGAGGTTTTCAAAACCCTAATAAATTTCAATATAATTTCTCTATATATCATAGCTAGCAATAAATTATATGAACTCCATATTAATGCCCGTGGTTTTGGAATGGGAACAACCCCAACACGGCGCGATAGTCGTCATACTTTTGGCCATGTAGTACATTGTGTGTAGTACATCATTCCTTACACTGTAATAAGGGCACTGGAAAATAAAGCATTACCCTGCCAGTTTACGTGTACCTTGACTAACGTGCGGTAACCGTTCCCAGGCGTTTCTGCGTCAAAATCGTAGTGGTGATAGACAGCAGTGAAGCCGGCGACCAGCGCCTCCACAGCACGGCCGTGTTCCTGAATCCGTCTCATCGTCGCCAAAAGCTGACTGGTGGCTTCACTGTACAGCAGACTGACTTGACCAGAGAGGGCACAGATGACATTCTCACACACTTCCTCCAACGTACTGAAGACTACTCTGTGGTCCATGTTCAGTGACTGAGAGAGAAAGAGATAGATAACAAAAGAGACAGAGGGATTCAGAAAGAAAGAGACAGATAGAGGAAGAGTAAGACAGACAGAGAGAGAGAGAGAGAGAGAGAGAGAGAGAGAGAGAAAGAACGAGCTGTGATCTCTGATAAAAATGCATACACAAACATACACACACTCAAACATCTGGACACATGCACACACACACACACACACACACACACACACACACTCTAAAGGCAAAAAAAATAAAAAAAACATGGAAAGAGGACACACTGACCCCCCACAAAACAAAGAGATGAGTGTAAGCTCTTGTGTTCCAGAGGGCAGACGCTGACAAAGGCCAGCCTCTGTGTTGACTTCTCTGGAAAACAAGCACGACTGAATGTGTGGCCGCTATAAATTAGACCAAAAGCATGATCCTCTGAATATTTTCGTTTGATGCTCGATTCCCGGGAAAATGTGCAGTTTCTCAGTGGATGGAGAAAGTGTCTGAACTCACGAGTTTTCGCTTTGCTATGCTCTCAGCTTCATTTAAACCATCTGAGGCCTGCTGGATCCCCAGTACAACCTTTGATCCACTCAACACCTAACACTCCCATTCTCTATCAGTTACACTGGCTCTCTATCTCACCCGGTAATTCAAAACCTCCCCTCTCCTTATCACTTTCAAACCTGCTGTTGCTCCAGAGTAACGAATGACTTCTTGTGAAATGTTCCACTGTGTGGAGATTGTTGTCATAGTCAGCGATCATGATTATCACATGATTAAAGCAGAAAACTAGTACTGGCCGGTCACTGCTGAGGCACATTTTGTGAGGAGCGATTATTACAAGATCCCACCATGACGATTATGAATAATATGTCGTTCAGCCCTATTAATAAGAGACCGTGAAAAAGACACAGAGTGCCTTTCTGAGCAGTTCCACGGTAGGACTCTTAGAGTCACCCGCCAATATAACGTATTTCCACTGTTTCTAAGAAGTGTCAAAACACTT
The DNA here is from genome assembly GCA_037576975.1 of Alestes dentex. NCBI lineage: Eukaryota > Metazoa > Chordata > Actinopteri > Characiformes > Alestidae > Alestes > Alestes dentex. The sequence goes on along the minus strand of JBBIGA010152094.1, from coordinate 16,401 downwards.
AGAAAAGTCTCACTGGAGTGTAAAAAATATACGGCAGACTAGGAAATGGTTAAACGAATGGTCAAATAAAGACAAGCGAATGTCTCTGAAGATTCTCTGCCAATAAGCAATCCCGATCACAGCTTTAATGAACTGCTACACCGGCAACTGTCCTGTCCAGACAGATTAGCTTCGGTTTCATCTTAGCCGCCCTTCAGTTCATTGTTGGGCTTAACATCTTTCTTCTAGCGAATTTCAATGTATATATACATATATATAGCCATGGAAAGAGACCACTTTTCCCTTTTTTCTGTTCACTGTCCATACAATTTGCAGCAGTGTGTGTGTAAAATGCACAGGTCGCTGTTCTTTGATGAACTATTGCAGTGTGAGCTGTGTAAAAAATAAGAAATGCCATGTTGTGAGTGCAGTAGTGTGTAGAGCAGCTTTTCTAGGTGCTGTATTCCAGCAGCTTCACTCCTGGTTCAGTTTCTGATGGGATGAAACAGAGCTCACACATGCACACACTATGCTCTTATCATTACTATTTTAAAGGCTGCGGTTGTAAAATAATGTCAAATTTAAATGTAAAATAATGTAAGAGTGTTTTGAATCAAATGTGGTCAACAGTGTATAAAAAAAATGCACATTTTACACAGACACACTCCCACAAATTGCAAAAGCAATAGCCAGGAAAAAAATGATGTGCTCTCTTAATTTTTTCCGTGACTGTATGTATAGATATATATAAATGAATGTCATCAATGTGCCTTTCATTTTCTTTCGAGGGTCTCTCACATTCCACTCTCAGTGATCAAAACAAGGCGTCTGGATACATCCTTGTTTTTATGATTGTTTTTTATGATCAAGGGTCCTTGAAGGTAAATGAATGCAAAGGTGATGGTTCTTAATAGAACTGGGAGCACTCAACAAACAAAAATCAAACATGATTGCTTGTTTGGTTAAATTGTTCTTTTCTATCATGGAAAACATGTTAGTTCTTTAAAGAACCACGAAAGATACCAGTTAAAGAACCTTTAAGGTACTATAGAGAGGGGGTCACCAACATGGTGCCCGCGGGCACCAGGATGCCCCCAAAGACCACAATGTCACCTGCGGACCTGTTCTAAAAATAGCACAACTCACCAGTAAGCAGCATCTAAATTTTAATTTTATCCTGTTGCTATTCTTCTTAAATCACATTTGCAGTTGTATACATTTAAAAATGACAATATCTTAAAAAAGGCATTTAAAACATGTTTCTTAGGCATTTAAAGCATGTTTATTATACATGAAGTTTAGAAAAGTTTAGGTAAACTCTGTTCTAGTGTATCAAACTGGTCGCCCTTCGTATGGCTCAGTACCCGTGAAGTAGCTCTCAGTTTCAAAAAGGTTGGTGACCCCTGCTATAGAGCAATTTTTGCCAGGAGTGTACTTTTCAATTTTCCATTTCCAAATAAATTATGTTATATGTTTCCAAGCCAAACTAAACACTGTTTAGCTTAGCAATATAAATTACTTATAAAATGATTAAATGTTTTAAAGTATTTTTTAGAGCCAAACAAATTAGTGTAGTCTATAATTAGAACTCTGTCAAATTAAAACATTATTTATCACCTTAAAGATCAGAAATCTTCTCGAACATGATCTTGTGTGGAGCATCACACCCCTAATGATGGAGTCCCACATTGTTCAGCCAAGACCTAAAGATGCTGAAGTGGAGTAGGTCGAGAAACTGGTCGAATTTTCCAAAGAAACCAAATATCTGAAGGCTTTTAAAATTCTCTAAAGGCTGCCTCACAGCATGAAATGATTAGACATTATTTTACAAGTAGGTTTTAACAACTTTTAAAAAACAAATTCATAACTGACAGGTAATGAAAGGGCCAAAATGGAGAAGATAGTCGCCCCCCCCCCCAAAAAAAAAACAATAAAACTTATTTTTCTCAGTTTTCCCACTGTTACCACTGTAAACATTCCAAATAAAACTTAGAAGGCATGTGCAGGCCACTGGTTAGTTTGGAAAGTAAATAAAAAAGCTATATTTACCTGTAGACCCTGAGACACCTGGTTCCTTTCAGTACCCCTGTCTGTTTACATCTGAAAGATGGATTTCGGGTGGAATTCCCCTTTCAGGTGAGTCCAGAGAGTCACTCGAGTGTTGTTACCAGTAGAGGACGCTCTTAAATAAGGAAGAAACTGGAATGGTGTGTAAAAATGTCACTTTTTGACGTTCAGACAAGTTGCAGAGAGTCAGCGTGAAGTCAGCATGAGGTTAAACAGCAGCTCTTGTGGAGGAGACACTCAAAGTCGGTTGAACGCAGCCCTCTCTGGAGGTGGAGGTCCTCATGCCGTAGCTCCGGGTCCCACTTTCCCACCACAACCGAGCAACTTAGAGGCTGAAAGAGGGGAGTTTAGCGCTCACAGGGCGGCAGACAGCATACGCCGAGACCCCTTCAGCTCTCAGCTTTCTGAGGGTCTCCTCAGAGTCCTCGGTCTTCTTTTTGAGAGGAAAAACTCCGAGCCGGACCGTCTCCGTCGCCCCACTCCAGTCAGAAGCGCAGCATCCTGGGTATCAGAGTCATGTGAGGAGTTTGGACGATAGTATTGGACTCTGTTCAACCAAAAACATGGACTTTAAAGATTTACAGTCTCTTCTCGAAACACTGACACCAGAAACGGCCTCACAAACACAAAACACGACAAACCTGCCCAGTTTAACCACTCACACCCGCCCAGGTCTAACAAAACCAACTTTCTTCTTTATCGAGACTCGCAGTTACCGCCACCCTCTGGGTCCATTTTAGTTTCGATTTAATTTGAATTTGTCTTTATTGTGTTGTGGTGGTTATATTTCATTTTGTAGTATTTTTTTTATCTATTTATTTTTCTTCAGTCTCTATCTATCTATCTATCTATCCATCTATCTATCTATCTATCTATGTTGTTTTATTTATCTATAGTTGTATTTTAATTTATAACGTTATCTGTCTATCTGTCTGTCTATTTATGTATTTATTTGTCTGTCTGTCTCTGTCTATCCATGTATTTATTTTCTTATTTTTTATTACTAAGTATGAATTAGATTCTTTAGGCTTTGAGTTGACAATTTTAAACCCCCTAATCTCAAAAAAGCAGGCTGGCTGGTAGGTAATTGCCTCACATTTATTTCTCCAAACTACCTTTTGTGTTGGTAGGTTTCACTCATCTGTGCTTCTCATCTGTAGTATTTATATCCAGCATTTCTGTATATCGCACAGTGTATTTTCATATTCTGTTTTTTTTTCTACAGATTTTTATTATGATTTTACTTAGACTTTACAACTTATGTTGTTCTTGTCTCTGTGTCTTGCAGTCATTACATAAGCATTTTCCCCCGGGGTCAGTGAAGTTTTCTGATTCTGTTTATATGAGACATTTTTAGTTGTTGTAAGACTGTTTTATTAAGTACCAACAGCAGTTCAGACAGATGAAAGTCTATGAGTTGAACTCTCTAGAGTGGATACGAATAAAAAAGGTAATGGAATTTTAAATAAACTGACAGTAAATCACAAACGTCCGGTCAAAGGCCTCACGTTTAGTAAGACGTAGGCCTGTAGCGCCCCCAAGCGGCGAGCAGGAGGAAACACGTCTCAAGTTGTGGTTTGGCGTAACTAAAAATGTCATAAATCGACCAAATCACTCCCATAAAACTGTTTTTCACCAGAATGAGCATCAGTGTTACAGTAAGATGGTTTTGGCTCGGGATTCATTTTCCTTGTTCCCTTTCCTTTATGTCTGAAGGTGGGGAAAAGCAGGAAGAGTGAAAGAAGTGATCTTGTGCTCAGTGTGCTCTACTAAGACCATGAACACTACAAGTCAGCTTCTAATGCAACGGAAGAGGAGCAACTGTTACATTAATAAAAGTATATATCTATATAAAATTGTTATATCTAGAGTCATATGGACAAAAGTATTGGGACACACCTGTTTTTCAGGGTTTGGGCTAGGCCCCTTACAGCAAGTGAAGGACAATCTCAATGCTTCAGCATAGCAAGACAACTTTGTGGACAACTTTGTGGGCACAGTTTAGGGAAGAACCTTTTTTAGTGCAGAAAGCCAGGTCCATAGAGACATGGTTGGATGAGTTCGGTGTGGAAGAACTGGCCCACACAGAGCCCCAACCTCAACCCCATCCAGCACCTTTGGGATGAATTGGAATGGAGACTGAGAGCCAGGCCTCCTCATCCAACATCTGTGCCTGACCGTATTAATACTCCACAGAATGAATGGGCACAAATTCCCAGAGAAACACTCCAAATCTTGTGGAAAGTCTTTCAAGAAGAATGGAAGCTGTTATCGAGTCACAGGGGGGACCAACTCTATATAAAAGTCTGTGGATTTGAATGCAATGTAACTAAAATCCCTGTTTTGTAACTAAAATCCCTGTTGGTGTACTTTTAAGAGATTGCCCAGCTCTAATTTTAAGAGATTAGAGCTGGGCAATATGATGATCTTCTTCATCATGAAGGACTACCAACATTTACAGTATGGAAGGAATAAGTTGTTGACTTTAAGGCCTTTTTTATGACCTGATTAGTTGGCTCACATGCAGAAATGGGAAACAATTAATTGTCTCATCTCTTTGGTCAGCCATGAATCACTGTTGCACAAAAACACTTTCTAGTCCAGAAATCTCAGTGTTGCTCAGTTTCTTTAAGAAGAGACTAAACTTAGGCATTATAAAACCGATTAAAGTCGACATTAAGGCAAAATCTTTATCTTGTTTATTCACATTGTTAGTTAAAATGAGTAGGGCCCATATCATGGAAAATATTAAAGTTTTAAAATGTACAATTAACTCTCCATTTATACAGTCAATATTTAGAAATTAAGCTGCAAAAATCTCCCTATTTTGGACCCACATTTAATTGGGTTCTGACACTTGAGTGATATGAGTTTGATGCCTTTGGAAGTTGAAGCTTCCTGGCATTCTTAGGAGATTGTTGGTTTCTGGTAAGCTATTTTTTTCTTGCTTGTCATCAGTAGGCCCGTGTAATGAAAATGTTCATTTAGTTTCAAAATGTACCATGTAGGGAGTGCGTGAGCGAATGGTGTCCCTGCCTCGTGGCCGAAGACCCCAAGATAGGCTCTGGGTACCCGCGACCCTAGTAAGGATTAAGTGGGTCACAGAAAATGAATGAATGTACTACGTAGTGTTATAATAGTATATAGTGTTCATATAGTCCATATATAGAAATTGGAATTCACTATTTTTGTGATGTCAGTTTGTTGTCCCTCTCTTTTTTGATTGGGAGTCCTTCTTACTAACGTCTTTTTGTTACTGATGTTCTATGTTTGATGTCTTTGTGAAGCTGTTTGATCCAATGATAAGATAAGATAAGATAAGATAAGATAAGATAAGATAAGTTACGATAAACCTTTATAAATCCCACAAGTGGAAAATTTGCATTGTTAAGGCAGAGGGTGGACAGTACAAAGGTAAGGGCAGCAAAAACAATAGAATAAAAACTATACAAGACAACAGAACAGTATAAAAAGTACACAGTACAAATAATACAAATATATAAATATGGACATACGTGTATAGAAAAAAAGATGAAATAAATAGGATTAGTACGTTTACGTAAATCTGCGTCACTGGAGATGGGGCCAGTGCCAGCAAATTCCACTCTGAACGTGAGACGGCTGCGTCTGACTGGATGAGTCTCGCTGACTCAACGCTCACGTTACAGTCTGCTCTGAAAGCTTGGTGCACACCTGATACGGGTCTGTTCAGTTTAGACATATGCCCTGAATGTTAATTCAGGTAATCCTATTGTCTTAAAAACTGACACAAAAGACAATTACATGTGTTTGAAGAAGTGGTACAGATTATCCAGCTTGACGTGTTACTCTAAACTAAAGTTAAACAAACATTCCAATGTCCTATTACAGGCTTATGGGGTGTCAGATATTATGCCTGAAATTTCTCACCATTTAACCCAGTGGCACAGCACCCGCAGAGCAGTGTGTGGGGACGTTACCTTGCTCAAAGGTACCTTAGTGGTGCCACTGGCAGTCCTGGGGTTTGAACCCACAACCCTCTGATTACAGGGGCAATTCCCTAATCACCAGGCCACCAGGTACCTCACACACATCCTAAGTTAAAAATATTGAGTACATGCTTCCTCTGACACATGAAGTGCCATTGTATCTTTTCTAATAATACAACATCACTGGACATGTTTGGTGCCTGTGGCTTGCAGTCTCCCAGTGATGGCCCCAGTACTTACGCAGCTGCACCACTCAGGACCACCCATTCAGTAAAGTGCTGTTTGTAGTTTAAAGTAAAAATAGCCATCAAAGATAGAGTTACTGACACTTGAATAATGAGTTTTGTGTTTGATGCCGTCTGGAGGATGGACTTTCTTAAGCTTCTCAAGCTTCCCAGCATTCTTAACTGTTTGTTTCTGTTAATTATCTCTTTTGTGTCTTACTTTACCATCCAGTCCAGTATTAAAATGTTACCATCCAATCCAGTATCAAACAGTACCATCCAGTCCAGTATCAAATGTTACCATCCAATCCAGTATCAAACAGTACCATCCAGTCCAGTATCAAATGTTACCATTCAGTCCAGTATCAAGATTTTGGAGTGTTTCTGTGGGGAAAATTGTGCCTATTCAAGTTCTTCCATACCAGTCATGCTTGAATAGAGAAGCTGGAAGCACGGTGTTGTCCAGAGTGTATTGGTACACTGAAGCATTAAGATTGCCCTTCACTGGAAGTAAGGAGCCTAGTCCCCAAACCCTAAAAACCAGGCTTGTCCTAAAACTTTTGTATGATCATTTCATGATGAATGGACCAATAAAATCATCTAGAGTGGATAATTTGTTTAGATTTAAGATTTTGAATGATTTGTGCAGTATTACTTTGTATCAAAGCCTACTGTCTGTGAAACATGTCCACTAAAAAAGCATGCTTAAATCCATGTACAGCTAAAGCTGGTTGAAAAAGCACTCCAAAGCACAACTAAAATGTAAACAAAGTATCTACTTTTCGATTATGTGTACGTATATACAATTGATGCCTCGCATGTGCTGATTTATTGCCACTGAAGGACAAACATGAGCCAAATGCTTCCCCAGTACTGGCTTCCAGTATTAACCATTCCCAGCGAAGCGTTTGCGAGCCGTTGCAATCAGTGTTAGGGGCAGAAAGGTCATTGCTTTCTTTGTGGCCTCACTTGTTCACAATAAAATTCACAAGTTCATTGTGATTCCAGGGAATGCTTGTGAGGTCAGTTTACAGGTGCACTCCCTGCAGAGATTATGTGCAATAGAAATAGATTTATTTCTTTTGACTACCTCTGAAGGCACCATTAGTTAGTAAGACCAAGAGCAATTACTGTTACTTATGGTCTTTTCTGTGAGGTATCTGTCTGTTGTTTGCATGGGCGTTGCAAGAAATACCACCTTCTTCCAAAGTCATCAATTGCACCTAGAGATAAACAGTCAAATAAAGAAACAAATGACTTCTGGAGCCACAAGTTTCAGTAGAGCTTAGTAAAATCAGCCACTATAGGTGGTTGAGGAACATGGGTGTGTGGATGCATGAAGGAAAGAGTTGACTCATCAGTGGGAGTTGGTTTGGTCAAGCTAAGGGTGACAGGACAAAAGTGATATCCATTGGATACCCTTTCTGCCAACAAACCATAATAGCAATGACTCTGAATAATGACAAGGTAAATAAATGAATAAGCAAATAAATAATTGGAGTGAGTCATGCAGCTTTGGGTTCATTTGAAGGATGAAACTAATGATGAGAAGCAGAATGGCAGTAGAAAAAAGCATTCTATCGTATGTGTATTTTCTCACTATTTGATAAGCTTTCATCAATCAGAGGTTTTTGAGCCCAAAACAAAGAAACCTACATATCAAAAGAAGGACTGGCGTAGAAAGAGAGTCTGGGTCTCAGGTTACAGCCTGATTTTACGTTCTGCCCACATCTGCTAGTACAATATTGCCACAACACTCAATATTGTGTAAACGCTTCTGAGAACGAGACTGGTACCAGGATCTGCAAGTATCATTACCGGGCCAGATATAAGTAAACAGCGGGAATGCCGTAATGATGGTGGGTGTGTATGTGTTAGGATGCGTTTAAATGAAGTTCAATGACACTTTGGTGTAACTTCAGCTCTTCAGTCTGTAAAAATCAAACCTTTTTTACTTGCTTCTTTTAAATAGCCACTAGAAACGACACCTGTGATGCATCAAAAGTACATTAATGACCGGACTTGATATGAATGTATGATGTTCCAGTGTGTAAAACTGAACTAAGAAACAACAAAGCCATTTACCTGCTGCTCATTCGGAGTACTTCTCTGTATGGTATTGTCTAACAAGCAAGAAAATTGTTGGAAACAGTCTCTCTCTCTCTCTTTCTCTCTCTCTCTCTCTCTCTCTCTCTCTTTATATATATATAAAGTAAAAGCGGTTTTATTCCAAGTAATGTTGAACCATTTTCAGTAGTCCTTTCTTAACGAAATTTCACCACAATATAAAAAGCCAGAATACGAAAAACAATGAATATGCTAGATTTTCCAAAAGGTTACTGGTAATGGCAGATCAGTGAATTACACTTATTCTGGTTCAAGGACCTCACATGAAAATATTTGAAATATTAATTAGCCAAGCCAGAAACTGTCCTGTCAGGAACTGGCTTAATGGTCATGACTAGAATCCACTAGTTTCCAATCGGAAACCTTTTGAGCCCACTAGAAAACAGGTCACCTGTTTACAACAGGAACATTGTGATATCAGCATTCCACAACAAACCATTACTAACCATTAGACATCACTAAAAACCCATCAGGAACCAACAGACACTTTTAGTAGATTTTTGACTGAATACACCACTACCATAAAACCATTATGAATGTCTTTTTGTCACTGTACAATGGAATTTCAGGGAACTCAAGAAAAAAAATACGTACATTTCTGTTGGTTCCTGTTGTTTTTTAAGGAAATCTGTTTGTATGTAACGTTATGTCCCCTCACAAACAGCTCAGCAACCTGTGAAGTCAGATTGGGCTGGATCCTTAATTTTTATTCAACCTTTTAGCAATGCTTTAATTTCTTTAGACTGAATTGAAAAACAGATGAATAATTTGTTTAAAAAAAAAAAAAAATTTTATATATATATATTTATATGTTAAGATGTAATACTGTAGAACAATAGTATTGTTGTTAACAACAACGACAACAACAACAAAAATAATACTGTACAGAGCCTAACGTCTTGAGATTTTCTTCTTTTTGTTAAATATCTGAATATTCAACATAATACTTAATCACGTTAGTGAATAAATGTGTATTGCCCAGATCAATAGCTTCAGTGACAATTTCTTCAGGTGCCTTTAACCATTTCACAGTACTGTATGTCTACAAAGTGTCATCGCTTGTGTATTATAGTTGTAGAGAAATGTAAATATACATAGAGCATGTATGTTCCGAGATATAGCTGCACACCCTCACATAAACGAGGGGATTCAGGGTGTGTGTGATGTTTGTATAAACAGTGGTGAGGACGTGTGATCTTTCATTTTGCTCCTAGCTGTTTAACTGCATGTGTTTAACTAGTTCATAGACACACACACACAAGCTCACACAAATTGTTGTATGATTTTAATCCAGTTTTACCACACATTACCATATACAGCTACAGATGCATATACAGATGTTGTTATCTCAACAATGAAAAAGTGTTGAGGGAGTAAAACTGAAACTTTAGTTCTTTCATTCCTTCATCATCAGGTTCACAGGGGATGGTGGAGCCTAACACACTGTCCTTCACAGGGCAGACAAACAGACACACACACACACACACACACACGCACACACACACACACACACACGCACGCACGCACACACACACACACACACACACACACACACACACACACACACATACATCGAGGGGCTAATTAGCTTCTCCAGTTCACCTGACACACATGCCTTTGGGCTATTGGAGGAAACCGGAGCTCCCAGCGGAAACCCCTGGACACAGGGGGATTAGTTTCACACTGTAAGGACCCTGGCCGCCCCTGATCGAGCCCAGGATCTTCAAAAAATAAAACATTTTAGTGCAGTTTATTCAGAATTCTTTTTAATTAGCATTTACTCAAATGTGCTTTTCTGTGAACCAGTTACTTTAAGGCAGCACAAGTCATGTGTTTAACGTCCACATAGTTTTAGTTGGTAGGTTAAACAACTTCATTAGTTCCTTTTTTGAGTGTACTTTCCTAAAGCTGCTACTGTAAATAGTCCGCCACAAATGCTTTAGCTTCAAACCCCTATCGAGCCACTGGGTTTCTGTGAAGGCAAAACAGTAAGTACACAGCTCCACCATCAAAGACAGTCCCAAATGACATAAGGTCATAAACTAGAACAGATTTTGTTTCTCTAAAATCCAGTTTTATGTGGAACAATATGAGTGACAATTTGACAATACACCATATGAACAAAAGTATTGGGACGCCGACCATTACACCAACGGGGACTTTAATGACATTGCATTCAGATACATAGACTTTAACATGGAGTTGGTCCCCATTGCTGTTATAACAGCCTCCACTCTTTTTGGAAGGCTTTCCAGAAGATTTCTGTGTGAATTTGTGTCCATTCATTCTGTAGAGCGTTTATGAGGTCTGGTACTGATGTTGGACCAGAAGGCCTGTCTCGAATCTCCATTGCAGTTCATCCGAAAGGTGTTGGATGGGGTTGAGGTCAGAACTCTAGCTGGGCCAATCAAGTTCTTCCACACCGAACTCATCCGGCCATGTCTTTGTGGACTTTACTTTGTGCACTGGGGCACAGTCATGCTGGAATAGAAAAGGTTCTTCCCCAAATCGTGTCCACAAAGTTGACACCCTGAAGAAAAGCCATGTAAATATAATTCTACTGTATTGTATTTTTCTGTATTATAGTGGTGTATCATATAGCCCAAGCTGTGAATTCTGTTAAAAAAAAGTTAATAGTGGGGGCCTAGTGATTAGGGAGTTGCCCCTGTGTTCGGACGGTTGTGGGTTTTAATCCCAGGACTGCCTGTGGCACCACTGAGGTGCTCTTGAGCAAGGTACCATCCCCACATTCTGCCTTCCCACTGCTTCGCTTGGTGAATGGGTTGAATGCAGAGAACAAGTTTTGTGCTGTGTGGTGCCTTCGCGTATGACAAACGGTCACATTACACTTTCACATGTTGGCTGCACTTTCACCGCTTGGAAACAAAATCCAGTGTTAATGATCTTTGAGAGGGAATTGAGAAAAAAACAACTTGCTTTGTCTCCCAATTTACAGTTATGTCAAAGATTTAAAGATCAAGCTTACATCATGTAAAATTCTCCTGATCTCCTGATATTTTCCAGACTTTAATAGTATCAGGTGATATGTTAGTTAGAATTAAAGTTAATGGGCTCATACCGCTCCATAAATCAATGTCTCCAGACCACACATTGCTTGCTTTGACTGGGTTGTTATTCCATTTACCCACAGGGAAGCGCACGCAGTACTGTAAAAGTTAACTTTGGAAACCACATTTCCTGGAAGGATTTTATTTCCCTCAAAAGAATCTTGGAGTATTCTTCCAAAACAACTGGGAGCACCCAGCTAACGTGACACACGACAGTGTTCTGACTTATGAGTAAAATCTATCTGACGTATATGTTCATTCGTATTTTATGTTTCTCAGGAGCTCTTGGTCAGCCATGTCTTCCTGGTTCACTGGGATCTAAATATGAGGTGGCACACAGGCCAAATTCCCCTCATCCGTCATTATGAGTCCAGAGAATACAGCAATAATGATTAATACGTTTTGATAATCATTGATAAGTTTTATGTCAGAGTTAAGTTTTATTTCAGTGATAAGTTTAATTTCAGAGTTCTGTTTTATTTCAGTGTTAAGTTTTATTTCAGTGTTAAGTTCATTTTTCATTTCATAAGTTTGAATAAGTGCATATCGTTATATTTTACTGTTATTTTATAATTTTCTCCTTAATTACCTTTCTATATTACTTAATGACATTTACATCTGAATTTTGTTCTTTACTTTGATTTTGTACAGCACTTTGTAACTTTGTTTTTCAAAAGTGCTATATAAATAAAGATTATTATTATTATTATTATTGTTATTATTATTGTTGTTGTTGTTGTTTTTGTTGTTGTTGTTATTATTATTGTCATTATTATTATTGTTAATAGTAATAATAATAATAATAATAATAATAATAATAAACTGTACATTTCAGGAAATGGCTACTAGACAATAGGTATACAGTTGGAAAACGCTTATTTCCTCAATCGAAGTTTAAGGGCACTGTGGAGGTTAAGAATCGGCCTGGAAAATGTTTATTTATTTTAACCCCACATACCGTGAAAAGGGTGGTTTGAGAGAACAAAGAGTCTTCAAGGATCACAGCTGGGGAATTGCGTTAGTTTGAGGTATTTTGAGCATTAAAAAGTTCCTGCTTTAAACGTCGCGTTTTTCTTCAACACTATAATAACACTTATTGTTTGTGAATCAATGAATCAGAGTAACTACATTATAGCCTGAAAGTTGGATCAACTTTTAACCTTTGTTAGCAGTGTTTCAGCAGGTCTGTTTTGTGTTAGATTTCCTTTTAGTTCTTCCGTTGGTGATTGTTCGGATGTTGATCCTGTATTGGTTGTTGTATCATTTTACAGTACTGCTCTTGTTCATATTCAGATTATATCACATATGGAGGTAGGTCACTACACACAGTGAACCATGCATTTCAATAAGACATCTCTAATAGATCACGTCTTCAAGTGAATGTCAAAAAAGTAACTGTTTAAAAGAAACAGCACAGCATACTGCACACACGAAACATGCAGAAACCTAAAGTTCCTTGTCAAACAACACAACAAAGATGAAGAACAGGTGTCTAAGGATGCCTTTTAAAAGAATAATTTGATTTTAGACACTGTTGGAAATTGTGTTGAAATGGGTTGATTTAGGTCAATTTGGCAGGTGGCATGTAAGAATAATGAAATGAGTAAATGCTCATTAGGTCTGTAATGCTGCAGTAATCCATAATTAGTAAGTAGTTCTCTAGGGGATCTGTGAGACTAATAGTTAACTACTCTAACAAGCAGTTCAGTATTATCGATTGAACTACTTGTTAATAGTAGCGATTTAGGTGTTAATGCAGCACTACTTAGTAGTTCCTGGTAAGTTCCTGCTTAGTTCCTGCATAGTTACCTATTAACAGTGAAACAGTATTATAAAGTGTTACTCCTTCAGAAGCAGGGCCGCTGCTTGATGGAAAACAAATGACTTGCATTTGGAGAACATTCCACATTGATTCCACCACTTTACATATTAACTCCACCACATTCCAAATCGATTCTGAGACAAAAGGCATCCAAATGACACTGTCACCAGGAAAAACCAAGGGAATTCTGTAGGAAAAAGTAAACAAAAAAAGAGTCAGAAGTAGGCTATGTTCATTTCCTTCATTGAAAATTAAAACAAAGTCCCAACCCTTAAAGACATTGTTCATATTACTTAGATATTCTATATGGACAAAATTATTGGGACAGACCTGTTTTTCAGGCTTTTTGCTGGGCAATCTTAATGCTTCATCATTCCAAGACATTTTTGACAACGCCATGCTTCCAACTTCGTGGACGCACTTTGGGGAAGAACCTTTTCTTTGTGTCCCAGTGCACAAAGCAAGGTCCATAAAGACATGGCTGGATGAGTTTGGTGTGGAAGAACTTGACTGTAACAGAGATTGTGAGCCAGGCCTTCTTGTCTAACATCAGTGCCTGACCTCATAAATGCTCTACAGAATGAATGGGCACGAATTCCCACAGAAACTCCAAAATCTTGTGGAAAGTCACAAGAAGAGCGGAAGCTGTTATAGCTGCAAATGGGGGACCAACTCCATATTAAAGTCTATGGATTTGAATACAATGTCAGTGTAATGGTCAGACATCCCTGTACTTTTGTCCATATAGTGCGTTATAATACAGCTCACAGCGAATGGAAACTGGGCAACAATTAGCAAGAAGCTGTTCTCGTCCTTTTTAAACCAAAATTGTCTGCCTGTCGGATTCACAGTCTTTTTAGCATTTAGCACGTTTCTGCCAACCCAGATGGAACATTCGTGACAGTCGGTCAGAGAAGCTTAATGAGGCTGATAGGCCACATTTAAGACAATGGCAGTTAAACTGATCATACAATAGGCCCAAGATAAAGTTTATACCCAGCTTTCCCAATTTTCCTCTCATATATCTACAAGTTAAGGTCATCGCTCTCAAGCCTATTAACACAGCCATCATCAAACACAATACGCGCTCTTCAAGACAAATAAAATTGACTACAAAACGAAATATTGTTTACGTCTCTCGTAAAAGAAAGGGTCAGCTGTGGCTAAATATGCTATCCTGTGTTTGCGCCCATTTTATATACCCTGAACGCAGTCTAGTAGCAGTCTGAAAAGCTGCACGGCATAAAAAAAACAACCCCAAACTATCGATACATTGAATATTTCTCACTGTATTCAGAATGCTTGAAAGATTATTTAGTCCTTTTTTAGCCTTTTACAATTATTAATAAGATATTCTTTATTATTAAAATATTCTTAATTATTACTGAGATTCATTAATGCTGTTTTTATTGCTCAGTGTAATTTGGTTTCAAACATTGATTTGATTTTTTTTTTTTTGTGCATGCATCACCTTCTCCAGCAGATGCACAAACAGTAGTAACGATTTTGCAAACTACTGCACATGCTTCTCCTAATACAAATAAAGAAATAAACAAAGAAATAAATACATACATGAATACATACATACATGCAAGCATACAAACATACATAAGGGTGGTAGTGTCCTAGTGCATTAAACACTTGCCTGTGAACCCAAAGACCACAAAGTTGCAGGTTCAAACCCCCACTTTCTACCATTGTGTCCTTGAGCAAGACACTCAACCCTCAGCTGCTACAGGGAGACTGTCCCTGTAACTAATGATAGTAAGTCGCTTTGGATAAGAGCATCTGCCAAATGCCCCCTTTACATTTCAGTGATGAAGCCTTGTTTCCTTCACACAGAAAACTGCATTAGTTCTTGCTCTTGGCATTCTTTTGGCTTCCACTGTTTGCCAGATCAAGCTGTACTTAAATATTACTCCCAAAGTATTGCTGTGGTCAGGACAGAGTTAAGTTTAACGTGAAGAAAGAAAGCCATTTCCTCATTTGAACAACATAGTTGTGTCTCAGCTTATTGTGTAAACAGCAGCTCAATATTACAGCAAATATTACAGTGACAAAACTGACAGTAAAGTATCATTTTATTGTTTTACAGTATTTCATTGTGGACTGGTATCCGTTGCAGTGGATGTCATACACGGTAACAAATTAACCTTAAAGTCTACAGTAATTGGCAATGAGGAATATAAAGTAAAACAGTTCTTCGATCCTTATTGGACCAAAATTGACATGTGTGGTTCCTTGGAAGGCTATGGAGTTTTCCTTCCTTATCATAACTAAAAGTAGCCAATGTAATTTCCCAAAAGGCCAAAAGTAATTTGGTCTAATCAGTTGTGTTCCAGCTGAACTAGTAATTTGTGCCCTGCATTTATTGTGGCAGTTACTCATGATTTAACTGTCATTATAATAGCATCAGTTATCTCGGTTAAACAAAGAGTGAATGAGTTGTTTGATTACTGTCTAATCTGTGATTCGTTTTGTTATAAGAATTGTGCTTAGAACATAAAAGTTTGGAAAGGGACACCAGTAGCCAATCAAATACACTTCCTGCCTCTAAAGTTTCCTTTACAGTCCCACCTGCAAAACATGTGCACTTCCTCGGCATTTATTGGTCCTTAGCTATAAGGATGAGCTGTGATTATTCACTGTAGACCTCTAAAGTCATTCATCAGTTTTTTGTTGACAACAAGCCCAAATAAAGAAATCCGGAAACAAGCTACACTATATGGACAAAAGTACTGGGACGTCCAATGGAGGTTGCCATGCCTCCAACTTTGTGGACAGAGTTTGGGGAAGAACCTTGTCTATTCCAGCACGACTGTGTCCCAGTGCACAAAGCAAGGTCCATAAAGAGATTATTGTGGAAGAACTTAACTGGCCCACACAGAGCCCTGACCTCAACCCTATCCAACACCTTTGGGATGAACTGGAACGGAGACTGTGAGCCAGGCCTTCTCGTCCAACATCAGTGCCTGACCTCATAAATGGTTTATAGAATGAATGGGCACAAATTCCCGCAGGAACTCCAAAATATTGTGGAAAGCCTTCCAAGAAGAGTGGAAGCTCTTATAGCGGCAAAGTGGGGACCAACTCCATATTAAAGTCTATGTATTTAAATGCAATGTCATTGAATGCAAAGTCCCAGT